>JAQGBT010001664.1:0-29818 GCA_034698585.1 Disparrhopalites patrizii | reverse complement strand
TATTACTATCCGAATTCGGGAACTTCCATGGCGACAAGAGCAAATGGGGCATTTGCTCACAATATGTACGTGTATACAAATGTATCATCCACGGTAAACTGGAATTTCCCCCATAAATCTCCCTCAAATTGACTTCAAGTTTACACAATGGAATTTCGCCCAATTTTCATATTTAAAGGTAGCCTCTTCTTGGCGGGAAGGAACCAGCATCTTGAAGTTGTCAGTGTAATTTAATGCGTCTATAAAATGTGTTAAAATTAAGAAACTTCAAACTAAAAAGTAAAGGAAATGTACAGAGGAAAAAACGGAGAAAGGAAGGACAATGGCCTTGGTGGGAAGTGTTTGTTGGTTTGTTGAGAGGGAAATGGAGATAATTCCACTTCGTGATGACGCTTTGATGATGATGGAAGAAAATATTAGAAAGAGATCAGAAAACTTTTTGTTCTCTCTCTCTCTCTCTCTCCTGTCTTTCCTACCTTGAATGCTCAATGACGTGAGTGAGTTTTCCGTCCTGTTTTTCCCCGTGCCTGGTAGGTCCTTTTTGAGTGAGAAAAAAATGGCTTGATAATTTCCGAACTTTCCCCCTATCGCTTGGACAATGTGAATGGTCTTCCTCTGTCTCTCTGATTACTTCCCTTGGAAGAAAAAGCAGTAGTAATAGTAAAATGTCTTATGTAAGAGAAGAAATAAATAAGGAGTTACAGCCTAACAACACAGAAATGGTGGATGGAGCTAATTGAGCTCAGTGGTGGGCGACAAAAAAATCTCATCAGAATTATATCAATAGGCGGTCCTTCTCCTCACATCAACGTGTGGCTTAAAAGGAGCTCCACATTTGTAAGGTACGCACATCTTTTTACTACTGTATCCTATAGCACTCCTTCGCACACCCGGCTTATGACGAGGGAAAAGGCAGAGAAAGATCTTCAGCTGGTTTTTCCTCTATTAGATACATAGACGAGCATTCCAAAGGAAATGAAATGTGTCTTATTTTTCTCTCCTACTAATATTCTTTTTAAACTCTATTCTCTTTCTCTCTCTCTCTCTCTCTCTCTTCATTTGTACTTATATACAGATAATACACATTATTTTCTTCATCTCGTGCTGCGGAACGGAAATCACCATTCGCTCTGATTCACACCAACAGAGACACAAGAGAAAAGGGGAAAAAATAAAGAATTTTTTTTTCTCCTCCAAAAAAAAGTATTTACGACTTACATAAAACGGAGTAAATGGTCATAATTCCTGGTATATGCCAAAAGACGTGAAAAAAACGATTCTATATATTTCTATAGCAAACCCTTTGTTAGTCACTGGAGATAGGGATATAAGGGGGAGGGTGAGGATTTTTCTCTAAATAATAATTGTCCCTATACATACTGCATCATCACCAACTGTAATTGAGGTGATTCGTAAAAAAAAAATAATGTTTTGAAAAAGCACGTTTTTTTACTCTCATTATTAATATGGCTGTTGAACTACCAGGATTTTTTAGTGGATAGTTTGGCTGAGAGAACAACATCTGCGAGATGGTGACAGAAGGGGGAAAAATTCTCATTTTTATAAGAGCCATATTTTTTTTTCTACTAACGGATTCTACCATTTCCACGTCATTATGTCTAGAGACAAGTTTCTTTTTTTTTTTTTTGGTGTGACTAAAAATATTTGAAAAGGAAAAGACATAGACAACTTGGCCTTTCTATGTGATTCATTTTTTGTTCAAAAAATATATAGTACTTATGAAAAGAAGAGAGGAAATGGAGGGATTTCTTCCACGAAATAAAAAAAAAAGAGTTTATCGCCTTTCACATTCCCTTTAAATGGAGGGAATTAGTGACAGAGTCAGGAATAAAACTGCATAATTTTCTTGGGGGAAAAAAGAGAGTCAGAGAAGGACGAGAGAGAGAGATAAAATAAAGTAATTACCTTTCTGACACTCCTATTCAGACCATAATGGCTACTGGGGGAAGGAAAGAATAAGAAGCAGTCAAAACTTCTTCTTCTCA
Source organism: Disparrhopalites patrizii (assembly GCA_034698585.1). Lineage (NCBI taxonomy): Eukaryota > Metazoa > Arthropoda > Collembola > Symphypleona > Sminthuridae > Disparrhopalites > Disparrhopalites patrizii. The sequence continues at coordinate 27,812 of JAQGBT010001664.1, read as the reverse complement.
AAGATGTGTGACAGAAATTATTCAAGGTAGAAAGAAGAGGCATAAGAGAAATGAGACATACATTTAACTCCCTACAAAATAATATACACACGCTTTAACATTGTCCTTTTATTTTTTTTTATATTTCGTCTTGGGAATATTGAACTTGTCATGAAGTGTGGAATCAGAAGGGGTGAGTCAACTGCAGTATTAGTACAATTGCATGGGGGGAAGATGCATATAGTAGTTGTAGTACATTAAAAAATACCCAGGGCTTGATAATACAGTGGACGTGAGAATATTCTTAACCATTTTTTCGGGGGGGTTGGACATCAAATGTGGAGACCTGTACGTTTAATGGAGGGGAGAAATCCTCTGTATTTTTTATTTTATTTCACTTCTGTGGTTTCACCGGGGGACACGGCCACGGTGACAACCCAAATGAGATAACAGATATATATTCTAGAGATATCTATTATTATTTATATGTATGTACCTACTTATTTATACATGCATAGTTCTGACGGAGGCTTTGGGGTGGGACGGGATACCTTGGATATTTTTATGCATATTATTACTTACATATATAGATATTAGTATACATACGTCTGTGTTCCAATATAGTACCGTTTCAAATTGCAAGAGCAAGGTTGGGGGAGTCCTGAGAATGGTTGAGGGAACATTTGGGATGGAGGACCCTCCCTGTGTTTCTTATTGGAGCAAACCCCGGAATTTTTTAGTGGGATAGAAAAGAAGAACTTAAAATATAATCATTTTCTTTTGCAAGAAGAGCAAAAAATCAAGGGCTATCTCAACTGCTGTTTAATGCCTTGACCTCAGTAATTTGCATGTGAAATGGTTCTGAACAAATAATTGTGGTAAAAAAACAATGTGTGTGGGACAGCAGTTATACAGCACAATCGTATTGAAGTAGACGGGGCTACTAAAAAATTAAATACAACCAAAAAATGCGTAGAAACTAAACAGAAATACCGGGTTGACAAGAAGAAGCTTAAAAAGGAGAATAAACGAAAAAAAGGTTGAACACAGGGAAGTGCTAGAGGATGAAATAGAGAACGAAAAGGATGAGCAAAGGAGAATGAAAGATGGAACGAAAAGAAAATGAAATGAGAACAGGAGAATGAATTTTAGAAAAAGGATAGAAGAGAAAGTAAGAATAAAGGAAATAAACAAAAGAGAAGAGAGCGAAAATGGAGAAACGTAGAATAAAGAGAAGGAGAAAAACTAAGAGAAAAATCAGCAAGAAGAATGACGAAAAATATAGGCAGAAAGAGAAAGAGAGAAAAGTTACAGAGATAAGAGAGAAAAATGGAAGGAAGATGGTCAGGAGTAAACAACATAATAGGAATAAAAACAGTAGAAATATATTCAAAAATGACAAAAATGATCTATTTTAAAGAGACAATTTGAAAAAGCGGCACCAAATCCATAATTGTGGGTTGACAACTTTACATTTTACATTAGTATACCCAAATGAAAATAAATCACCTAGCAAAAAAACGCAACAGCATCAGTAATGAATTACCCCAGAAAGTAAATCAAGAGCCAGAGAAACAAAATGATGGTGATGAAGTCAAATAGATGCAATAAAGAAGCCCGAGTCTTCATTAAATTTTAAATCACATTAGAGAATGAAAAAATTGTAGCAATGAAATCTTTTAAATTTAATAGTACGAGCTACTCTGTGTTTTCAACTCGGAGATAAATCTTACTCCGTATACGTTGCCCCACTCTCTTCGGCGATGTCTTGCCAAGCTCGTAAAGAAATTGCGTACATAAACACTTTAAAAATGTGAAATACTCGTACACAGGTCTTCTGTAAAAGGACAATTTAATTCCGCAATAAACTAATGTAATTACTCCAAATGTACTCGGACAAGTTGCTACTTGAATCCTTCAGATGTCCCTTCCTCATTTTTCTTCCACATAAATAAAATGTGTTGTTTTAATTTCCCCCTTCTCCCACATAAACTACGGGTGAAATGACGGGGTAGAGACATAGAACATTAAAGAATTACAGGAGGTAATACACATACACATGTACATACCTATAAATGCACTTACATACATATGTACACAAATATAAATCCATTCTCCGCTCTCTCGACCTTTCATCTTCCGTAAAAAAAAACTTACTACAAATAGCGTTGTGGTGTGGTTTACTAAAAGGACAAAAAAACAACCAGCATATGACAAAAGGGATAATAATACAAAAGTCAGGGCACGGGAGAAAAAAACATCTTGTATATTATCTGAAATAGCAGTAGAACACACGTTTTGTCATATTATTCTCCAAAGATACACATTTTTCTCTACGGCAGCGGAAAAAAACAAGTAAGATTTAAGAAAAATGGTTCTTTTTTTTTCTAAAAAAAACTATAGAAAGAGAGAGAGAGAAGAAGGATAAATATCTACAGATGCTCAACGACACTCACAGTGGTTACACACATTGACAGCGTAATAATAATAATAACAAACATATGGTACTCTCTCCTCCACCCCTTCATGCCGAGGGACACCGTACATTCCCCGGAGACTCCTGGGGTGAAAAGAGATAATCATCATTTGGAGAAGGAGTGAAAGAGCACGAGAGAGAAAGAGAGACAGAGCGAGAGAGAGAGAGAGAGAGAGAGAGAAATTTTAAAAGAAATTACTTGAACATAATGTCAAGTAATTCACTACTAAATGTACAACTTTTCTAAGATATCTGTGTCCCTTTTACAGAAAATTAACAAGTGTTATTCTCGTAACCCTTGAAATAGAGAAGGGAGAGATAGAGAGAGATACAGAGAGAGAGAGAGAGAGAATAAAAAAGCTCAAGGAAAAAGACCCGACACAGTGATAGGGGAAAAAATCTCCCCTAAATGTCTACAAAGGTAACATTTTCCTCCCATAAACTTCCTTTCTACGCTCCTTGTTATCTTCATCCTTGTGGACATTTTTTTTTCTACATTCACCCCAACCATGTTACAACTTGCCACCCATGTGTAATTACATACCTCTGGGACAATCTCGGGTTAATGTAACCTACACAATGGTCGTAGGGGCGGGCTTGGAGAGAAAGAGAGAGTGAACGGAGGGAAAGAGAGAGAGAGAAAGAAATGGAGACAGAGAGGGAGAGAGAGAGAGAGAGAGGAATAAAATAAATATAAAGGAGTTTCCATACAAAATTTATTACTTTCTTCTTACTACATGTACACACACTTGTCAGCACGAACACCCACGTGCTCACGTGTCAATAGGACGCGTGAAGGGTTGGGAATTAACCCTTTATCTGCACTTGTCCAAGTCGAAGGACAATGATTAGAAAGTCCGTTTACTACCATTTCTCCCCTTAATTTCAGCCCGCTTCCTCCCATTTATTTTTTTGTTTGGCTCTCGAAAGAATATGTCCCACTTGCTTCCTCGCTAACTCCATTGATATGATCATCCAACATTTAATGATCATCAGGGGCTTCTTTCTCCACCCGAAAGTAAATGCGGGGTAAATTAAAAGGAATTTGAGTGTTATTACAAGATCTGAAAGGATGGAGAAAGAATGGGATAATGCCAGTACATTTGTAGGGGAAGGGACACATACAAAAGGAAGGAAAGGGATGGTCTTGTGGGAATAGTGAAATGTGCGTGTGCAAGTTTGTGTGTGTGTATTCTGTATACGTGTGTGTACACTTTTGTACAAGGGATTTAAATGACTCCTAATGCTAATTACAGGTTTTAAGCCCAGGAACAAGTGACTTGATCATAGGCTCTGTAGTGGTTGTTGAAGCAGCAAGCATGCTGTTTATTCCTGTCAATAGGAGGAAAGTGAACAGTGGGAGTGAGATTGCGGGTAGCTTTTATTATTTATGTAAGTTATACGGAAATTTCCCCCTTTAAACACACACACACACCGCCCTCATGTATAATATGCGGCCTTATAATCCTCACAAGTACTCGCTAAATACCTCTGTGTGTATTTCAGCCTAGCAGGAGATGGACGGTCTCATGCGGCACAAAGGAGAATGCTAATAAGTGGGGATGTGGAAGAAAACAGAGTTGTAAATTGTACGCTTGTTTTTATTATATATTTTTTATATATTTTTCTTATTATATTACTCCGCTTTCTACATGAATTTCTACCCAGGGAATTATTTTTCCCCTTGGACCCCTCGTTATCATCCATGTCCTGCACTTAGCCATTATGTAATGTCTATTGCCAACCCCCTCAATGTCTGTTTTTGCGGATTCTCTTGTCCTTGCATGCATACCTATAGTTATACGCATTCTGAGCTCGTTAAATTGGATTAGGAAATTAAAAGACGAGCTGGCGGAATATCTTTTGTCGAATTTTAATAAATGGGTTTGTATACACTTTTCTCTATATTTCCCCCTACCCGTTCATAGCCAAAGCAAATGTCAAGATAAATACGAAGAAAATTAGGAGATACACGTGTGGGGAATTGAAGATTCAATTTATTGTGTTTTGCGGTTAAATGTTTTTAATTTTTTTTTTAATTTTATGGCTAAATTTTTGAGAGGACGATTTTATGGAGCCCTTCAGCTTTAAATGGAAGGTAAGGCTAGTGTCTATACCGGATTTTTCCGGTTCTTTCGTAGAAATACTTTTAGGTCAGATGTACATAAAAAAATAAGAAAATAACTAACTGAAAGGAATGCATGAGGAAAAAGTCCGGGGAAAGGCAAGGTACTCCCGGAGACCTTTGAACTGGTGGAACGGTAAAAAAAATCCAAAAAAGTGATGGGAAAAAACTTATAAAAAAATTATTTAAATTCCAATTGCATCACACTGAGCAAACTATGAGTATAAAAATTGAAAGAAATGGGCTAATAATAGGGAAAAAAGTTCCACCTTTGTCCGGAAGACCACATGCGGGAAGTCCAGAAAGACCAGTTCACTCTTCTTCTATGTGCCTTTCCCTACCAATAAACCAATGGACTACTATCCTTCAAGTTGGATTTTATTATCTTTGGTTGGTTTATATATATATATTTATTCCACATCTCTTTACCTCCTTCCCTCTTTCTCCTCCTCCAACTCCTACCGGGTTTCTCATAGACTGGAAAAATTCTGGGGGGAAAAAGTCTGGAAGAGCAGTCCTACATGAGGGAAAACCACGTTGTACACTGTCCAGTAGAATGCTTTTTTAACAAATTTACGATGACGGAGAGTGCGAGGGGGAGAGAGAAATGTGGAGATTTTAATAAATACAAAAGGAGCCTTCATTACTTTTGTGATCGTGCGGTGGTAATAATAATAATATCAACTGATTTATACCATGGAGAGAAGTAGGGAGAAAGAGGAAGAAGAGAGAGAGAGAGAGAGAGAGAGACACTAGCGGAGAAGGACGTCGAGAGAACCACAAGGTTTATTTGTAGAAGCATTTTATTTAATAAAAAGAGGTTAAAGGGTCCGACCCAGGGTCAGTAATCAGCAGGATAACGAAAAGTGAATTCAGAGACGTCGACTCCTAATAAAATAACTCATTCACGAATTATTTCCACACACTTGCTCCGACAAGACGCTGTGGGGAAATGTTAATTTCCTCTTTCTCTCTCTTTCTCTCTCTTTCTCTCTCTTTCTCTCTCTTTCTCTCTCTTTCTCACTCTCTCTCTCTTTCTCACTCTCTCTTCTCTTTCTGTCTGTCTCTCTCTCCTTCCCTCTCTTTCCGGATCTCTCTCTAGCACCTTTGCCGCAGTCCTGGTAGAATCAGAAAGGACACCTCAGTCTCCACACGAATTGTTAGTCAAAATCCCGTTCGACACGCTCATCTTTCTCCTTGCCTTTCACCATAATTGTAATAGAAGGGAGACACCGCAAAAGAAGCGATGGCCCTTTTACATTGGCAGGTTAGATATGCTGCATAATGTTATTGTATCTAGGAGATTTTGGAGGAGGTAAGTCTTACTACAAGTTGAGCAGGCATAATGTCCATCCAAGTCCTGGACGGACTAGACCAAGAGAATAAGCATTGCATTGTTCTTGCTTTGCTCAGAGTAAAATAATGCGGTAAAAGTTCCTTGGATTGTTCCGTTACAGGTAGAAACCAGGAGAGAGACAAATCTTGCTGAAAAATGTAAATATGGTGCATAAATCTTCGGAGAATTTCCTATTTTTGACTTTACTCGGTCTCTTGGCTCTCTCTCTCTCTCTCTGTCTCTGCATCATTCTCTCTCTCTCTTCCTCATCCACTCATTTCCAAAAATTTCCTTGATCCCGTCGTCATTTTAATAGATAAAAATAAAAATACCCCGTGTGTGTGTGAAGGGGTTAAGACTGGGAAATTTCGGAGTTCCTTGCTGTGACCACAAAAAGTTACAACTTCTCTCCAGCCATGACAACAAGCACCAGCTCCACCGCAACTACTACTACTACTACTTAACTAGAATCTCTCCCAAAAAAAAAGTTTACATGAGAGTTACGAAGGTAATAATTTTGAATAACTCTCCCTCCGTATGTATCTATCGTTTCCCATAGCTTATTCTAAAGAAATAAGGGATATTTTTTTTTGTAAAAAAATATATAAGGAACAAAGAAAATTTCTTTTGACAGCCACACACACTTTACTATTACGGTCAAGAAGTACACATTCAATTTGCTTTTTATAAGAAAAAGAGCGTGTGTTTTGTGTGTGCGCGTGAGAGAGAGAGAGAGAGAGAGAGAGAGAGAGAAAAACCTACACTCAGTGGGATGTAGAAGTAGCACCATGACCTTTTAATAAGGTCGACTGCGACCCTTAAGGCTTCCTTTCTCTCATGGGGCTAATTTACGACCGGGCATTTCATATCCAAAAAGAGAAAGAAAAAAACTTCTCGAAATACCCCTTTTTTTATTTTATTTTTCTTTATTACAAGGGGAGTTAAGTGCATATGATATGTTAAAAGGAGGAAGAAGAAACTTTTCTCTACTTCTCACACACAAATTTTTTTTTTCATTTTCACCCGAAAAAAAAATTCTAAACATACAATGGTATGTGGGTTTTATATTAATAGAAAAATAAATTTTCTCTTTCTGTCTTTTCTTGAAGTTTCACATGGGGAAAAGCAGAAGATAGAGAGAGTCTTGAGAGATTTTGTGGAGGGAGAGAATTTGTGTCAAAATTCTACATATTTTTGTATATTCGTAAAAAGTAGTTGTTTCCCCGGGTTTTTTTTAGCGCTTTCTATAAAGCAGGAGGGAGAGAGAGAGGAAGACCCTTAAATTTACCATGGAGGGACCACATGGACTGCAAGGGTCTGGACGTAAAGGGACCTCCTACCGACACATTTCACTCTCACGACCCTTTGATTTACGCACAAACTCATGCGTGTGTGTGTGTACGCATCATCATAATCTAAACAAAATATCAATTTTTTTCCAAAAAATTAACTCTCTTTCCTCAGCTATAATAATAATCATCATCATAATCATCTTGCTCATCCTTATCTCCTCATTCTATAACATTTTGAATCTTCCCTGCCCTGTTGTTAAGCTCTGTGGGCAGTAAGGGACTTATAATTTTTCTGTCCACATTCTTCCCCCTACTACACGTATAGAATAATAGCTCCCTTGAGAGTTTCGATGAAGGCTCTGAACAATAAAAAGAATAGTGGGAATCCATTTTGGCATTTTTATTTATTTAACTCTTTCTCTCGGAGCGTACAGACCTCCATAACCTCCCCAACATCTCTTTATTAGACATGCACTGTGCGGGTGATTTTTTTTTAATATTTTTTTATGATGATGCTCGTTGACAGGATAAAAATGTTCACTAAACCATTTCTTACGGTCTTTGTTCCAGAATGGGAGAAATAAATGGAAGGGATTATTGTTTCCATTTGATTCTATATGCAAAAATGCAGAATTAGTTTTTCCCAGGAATTCCCGTACCTCGTACACATTTCAGTCCAAAACTTATCCCTTGTTTTTCACGCTTCACCCCAATTCACAGTCTTCCCGAAAGACGCTCTTGAACAACTTATTGAATGTGGAAATGTAGATAACCGAAATGTCCTTTGTATGACTTAGGCAAATCCGAATTTGTTTGGGTATGACACAGGTAATGGACGAAATAATGTACAAAATTTTTGTCCTAATTATGGCGTGACCGAAACATTTGAAATTGATCTTGCTCGATTTAAATGTGACCGAAAGTGTTAAACGAACTGTCCACCATAACTTCCACCATAAATGATAATGGATTAGATGTCCAAAAATTAGTTTACGAAGACTACCTCTCCAGCGTCTCCATGACCCCGGAAATTGTGGAATTTCTCAAGTACGACAATTCCAGCAATTCCTCCGAATTCTACAGCATCCTTATGCTCGGATTCGACGCCCCCTCCCGCCTAAATTTCCATCGCTACATGCCCAAATCCTACTCCTTCCTCTGGGAGGAACTTGGAGCGGTGGAGTTCAACAACTACAATACAAGAGGCTCCAGCGCCCGGGAAAGCATCTTCCCCTTGTATACCGGCCTCATATACGACCAGTACCGGAAGGAATGTCAGCCTCATAAGGATAGGGGTACGGTTAAGTCCTCTTTCATGTGCAAGCCGTTTATATGGCCCGAATATCGACGTCCTGGCTACGTCACGGCCTACGACGAGGATTCCCTTCACCAGCCTAGCATGTACAATTACGGTAGCCTCAAAAGGTTTCCCCTCCCAATCGGTTCATTTTGACTTCCGGACAGCGGGAGTATTCCTCCAGAATGTGCCGATGGTATATCAGTACACATATTTGATACATTTGAACACGTCCCATGCTTTCTTACAATTCTTACTGTGGTACCGTTTCCGCGAAATTCTCATCTACGCCGGTACGGGCAAACATCGACACAAGGTCTGTGACAAGGAATGGTTCATCATTTGTTGGGGGGGGGGGAAATCGAATGCAAGAAAGAAAATTGTGCTTTCCCAGAAAGTGACACCATTTACTTTAAATATTGCAGTGAATCGGATCATTTGAGACACGGTATTCATGCACGTACTGCCAGCGTCCGGTGGATTCTCTGTACAAAAAGGCACTGGAAATTTTTTTTGGAAGAGTGGGTAATGCGAGGCACCGGATCAGCAATAGAATGAAATCGGAGAAAATAGTGAAGAATCCGGGAATTTTATTATATGTTAATTTGCTTGAACTTAAAGGACAAGCCATTTAAAGGTTACATCATGATTCAAAATTTCACACCATGTTGTCAGTCCAAATATTATAACTAAGTATTAGTTAGCAAATGTGGAGGTAATTTTTCATAAATAATTTTTTTTACAATAAAATTAAAATAAATAAATGTGCCGCAAAAAACAATTTTCGTTTCTTCCATAATTTTTTATTGCATCTCCCGTCCACGTAACAGCAACTTAACAATGCTCACGCAACGATCAAATGAACCACAAAATTCTTGATTTATGGAGATAAAAACAATGTTGAAGTGTTTTCTTGTATTAAATGTATACGATATAAAATTCAACAACAACAAAAAACAATCCTTTGAAAATTTCGTATAGTATTTTTTTTTGTCAAATCAACACACTTTTATACCCACGGCCATTTCTCCAAGGTACAGTCATTTGGTATTATAAATACATACATACATGCTACTCCTCCATATAGAAAAATTTATGCATTTAATGACAAATTTACAAAGTACAGGACAGAAGAAAAACTTATTTATTTTATTTCTCAAAAAACGTCATCAGGCGCAATGCTCGTGGCAATCTTTTAAGGTATAAAATTTTGGAATTATATCTACACATTATGTAATGAGGCAAATCTGCTCAAAATTTTTTTGAAACATAACTCTTGTCATTATCACCAAAATACGGATCATTATTTATGTTCTATAGCATAACTATCATTATTACGGGTGTTGTGTTCCATAAATGATATAATAAATACTAATACTATTGTCAACAATGGTAAATCTGTTGAAAAACATTTTTAACTTATTCCGAAGTATAGTTACATAATTGGAAAAATTCGTACGTATGACGTAGCTATACCCTATATCTGTGATTTGAATTTATTTTTCTGTCTATAAACTGATGCTACAATAAAACCAGCAAAAAACTAACGTTTTTGTATACGAATAAACATTTTAGTAGTAGAATAAATATGATTTTTTTAATAAACTGGGGCAGTGCACAAGGCAAATTCGAATGTATACTCATATAATATACATACAAACAAACACAGATAGGCTTTACCATGTTTGGCCTCTTGTGTCTTCACTATTTGTTTTGGTCCGGTTGAATCATGAGGGAAGAGATGAGCACGTTGACATGTTCCTGAGTTGGACAAACGATGGGAACGTCAAGATTCGCATAATGGACCACCAGTAAATTTTCCAGTTGAAGAAATCCATTTAGCACGTTATTCTGTAAATGACAATAGTATTAAATGAGAGGTAAAGAGAGGATACAATATTAAAAAAAGAGTCTTGGCGATAAAGTGAACACGACGACGACCAAAAAGAAGAAAACAAGAATGCCACCAGACTCGAAAAAGTGAACAATCGACAAACATAAAATAGGAAAAAAAAACATAGAGAGGGAGATACAAGTATAAAATACTTTGAACAAACAATATTTACATTGATCCCCCTTTACATGCATAAGGACATGGTAATAGACATTTATTTACGGTTTAAAGCTACGACTAACAGTGTGAAAAAAAAACGGAAAAACTGTAGGTGTCAATAAAATGTTCATTGCCTCCTCTCTGGCCATTTATGTCTATTCTTCCCTCATTCTTGTATCTTTCGTATAAAGCCTTCAGAAAAAAAGTACTAGACTCAAACACTATCCTCTGGCTTCACTCCAATAATACATACTGTTTGTACTTTTTCCTGGTTCCCATACATAAATATGTATTACATATGTAAGACACAGAAGTTTTCAGTCATACTACAGAAGTGTTTTGACACTAAACAGAAAAAAATAGGAATATAGCGGGAAGAACAGCGGTATATTGAATCTGCGTGATGTGCCGACGGATGTAGAGGGAGAACTGGTAAAATGCATTACTGACTAGTATTATACTAACTACCGCTATACAGAGGCGCAATAATGACTAATATTTTGACAGGAGTTGACGAATCCTTGTTAATTTACAGCACCCCTAGCCCTCTAAATTCCATTCCAGAATCCACTCAGAGAAAAACCAGTGGTAATAAATTCGTAATCAGAAAAACTTGACTCATAATTTGCAATCATGGCCTCACACTAAAAATCTATTTATTTAACAGCGAGAGGGACGGGAAATGCTCAAATAGTAGTCATCATGCTATTGGCGTAAATATGTATGTATACATGCAAGCAAAGAATGTATCACAGAAGCAAAGAATGTATCGTAAACTGATTACAGGAAATTTCTCGTCTCAAAGTGACGGGGCCAGTGAAAATGGTATATTGAATAAACTTACTAGTGTCCATGTGTCTACTGGGATACACGTAGAGTTTTCTCTCTTTTCCAAGCAGGAAATATTGTCTATTTTAATATCTTTCGGATCATACAAAACTTTTCTGACCTCTAATAGTCTTCTCATAGTCTTTTTGTTATTATTCACTTCTTTTTAGCATTACCAATAAAATAAATAAATTCTAACATGAATTCATGTAAATGGTAAATGCACAATATTTTATGGGTATTAGTTTCCATTTTCCCGGAGTGCTTTTTTTTCACTTGGAACAGCAAAAATGATGACAAGAGCTTCACATATTATTTATAGACCGTATGACTCCCAATCTCATTTTTGCCCTTCTCCACTCATTGACGCATAGAACTGATTTCCACGGCAGTAACAACTTTGTCCATGCTTGGAAGAAACGATACGCATGTTAACAGTACACACATTATGGTAGAATGAATCAAAGGTATGCCGTCATCCTCCAACACAGCCAATTATGTATGTGTTCAGAGTAAAGAGAAGGTACTCCAAAAAAAAAAATCCTCCAACTTGCCGTTTCTCCACACCTTCAATGCACAAAGACTACAAAACAGGAGCAGATCTGAAGCGAATTTGACAAAAAGGGAAGAATAGTCGTTGAAAACAATCTTATTATTACACAATTCTCTCGACTGAGTAGACGATGAATTCAGTGTAAGGTGAGACTAATGCAGGAAGAATACTAACAACAGTCTCTACCACCATTGATAAAGGGCAAAGGAAAACAAACATGGGTATTTCAAAAACATTCCACCAAAGAGCTCTTAGAATCAACACGTAAAAACATAAACGAATCTTTACATTCCATTTTTTTTAATTCACAATTAAACGTGACAAACGGGGGAAAAAAAAGAACCGCGTTGTGACAACATGTGCATTTCTCCCGTACAAAGTATTTGCAAAGTCCCTTGCTTTTATTGTGATGGAAGTGCCCCTGTTTTTCTACGGAAGTCGTGACATGAGAAAATGGCGAAACCAGTATGTATCCGCGGATGAATAAATGATGCTCAAACTACATGATTGTAATGAGAACGAATGGAAAAAATAAAGCGTAATGAATATAAAAAAAAAAGTACAGCTCCAACTAACTTTCACTGGTCGAAAGAGAATGAATTCAGTCTCTCGGTTGGCCAAATACAGCTTCATACTCCGGTGAATAAAAGGTAACTTTGATTTCAGACTCTCCACCGTGCTCACGATCAATTGACTCAGAGTGCTGGGAAGAGCGAAAGACTGCTGTGCCAACACCAAATCCGGCTTTTCCTTCTGTGCCTCCACCACTTTTAAGGCCTAATAAGAGACAGCAAACGTAAATATTATTTCATGATCATACTTCCCGAAAAAATCGATGAGACATTCACAATTACAGAGTAAAAACGAAAGGACCCACATTAGAGAGCAGTCAAAAAAAGATGAACTTCTATGGAAAGATAATTCCAAATTCCAACACTACAAATACATACTTGCCATGCATACATAGACATACGCAAGTACATGTCCTCTGATATTGATAAAACAAATAGATAAAGGGACGGATGAAGGAGCAAAAGGAGAAGCAGGTGTAAAAGTGTTGCATAATATAATCAAGTCAGAAGTCACAACACAATGCGTACACAGAGTATCGTAAGGGAGATTCAAAGAATAGGGAAGAGAGTGTGAATAAAAGCGAGGAAATGAGAATTCACGAAAAGATGTGAGAAAAACAATTACGCAAAAGAGTTTTACATTTACACCGGTGGGGAAAAAAATGGAAAGCAGTCGGGCTTGAACACATCCCCTCTCCGGAAAAAAATATTGTACACACGAATGTTCCTACAGTGTGTTACATTGACAATGTCCTTTGTTTTGTATGTATCTGTTTTTATTACACACATCAAAAAAGGAGTAGCAAAGGGTGAAGGAGAACGAGCGAGACAGAGAGGCAGACAGAGAAAGGGACAGGGACATACCGAAAGATTCATACAGAACAAGTGTACAGTACATATAGATACATGTGTACATACAAAGGGAGTGAAAGGTCTTCTTACCTTGGAAATAAAACTTCTGAGTGGTCCCAAAAGAATTTGCGTACAATGAGAAATGAAGGATTCACAGGTAGATTTCAACTGTCGATCCACTTCTTTCTTCGAGTCCAAAAAATACTCTTTGACCTGAGGAGTCCCTTCCACAATGAACTCCAGCAGGGAGTTATTACTATTCAGGCTGAATAGTTGCTTCTTCTTTTGTAGCAAACTTAAGGCTGTGTGTGTCAGTTGTTACAGTCACAATTCATAAAAATATGTTGAGATTAAAAGAAATATCCCCTTCCCGCATACATGACTACATACTACAAGGATCCGGTAATACATCATAAAAACGTTAGCGGAGTAGCGGAGGAGAGAGAGAAAGGGAAGAGATAGAAGAAGAACCCGGGTGTGACCAGTAATTGTAAAATACCAAAAATTCTTTCACCAAGAAGGCAAATGAAAAAAATATGATTAAAAAATTATTTCTTCTTCCATCTCGTTCTCCCCTTCTTTTCCTCACCTAATTCATAATCTTTCTTCCTTTCATAAACACACACGTGCTCAAAAAAGCAATATATCAGCAAGAAAAGAAAAAGGAGACCAAGTCAAAAAAAAAATGCCCAAGGCCTAGAACTATACGGACAACACATTCAACTGGGTGTCCATATCATTCAACGCAGACAAATTCTTTAAATTTTTTTCCAATAACAAGGTAAAAAGCTCATTCATCATCGTACCTAACACACATATTAGAGTAACCGGCTTTATTATTATTGTCTTTTTTTAACAAAAAAAATGGATGTCCAAATGTACCTGCTAACTTGACACGGCTAAAATCTAAACTCATTTCCTTCACGGCGAAGTCAACTTGAAAGGGGGCAATTTGCTCTCGCAGTATGAGGAGATGCTTGATCTCAAACAGCTGAGCATCCACGATAGTCTATAGGGGATAAAAAGGATAAATGAAAGCAAAATAAAAGAAGCCGTACGTCATAACCATTTTTCTTTCTCCTTCTCGTCCAGTACGCATTAAATGTGTAACCTTCAAGTAATAGCAACCACTACTGTTTTTATAGTTTCAACGGAAAATACAACAAAATAGGTGGAGATGAAAAGAAGAAGTTTATTCCCCTACACAATTTATTTATTTGCACGGCAATTATAATATTTATGCATAACCTCACATGGAATTGATTAATATTCAAAAACATGCATACAAGTAAAAAACAAAGTTTATCCGAAACAAGGCAAGAGAATATACACGTAAGTATATTTATACACGTATTTATACACGTACATACGTGCTGAAAGACAAACAACATGCACAAAAGAGCATGAAAAGAGAAAAAAATATTTAATAACGGAAAAGTTACATTACCAACTAATAAGCATAAACCAGAACAATTGCATATATTGGAGTTTCATGAAAAAATATGCATATAATCCTCGAGAACAACTAAATACAGTAGTGGCAGTATCATCATGCTACATATACACACAATTAAGTATGTAGTATGTATCCATACATTTCATATGAATGACCATTATATATTTTATAGACTAACCTTACGAACAGAAATTTGTTGAGCCGAGAGGGAAACATTAGCTATACAGGCGGTAAGTGCTTCTTGAGACAACCCTTGGAAAATTGCCTTATCCAAGCATCGGTATAGTTTCGACAAGCAAAGTAACGTGCGGCGCACACTGGGGAACCACATCCCGTGCAAATCTGCTGGTGAACCTGAACACATTGTAAAATGAGTGGAATGGAGAGGAAGAAAGAAAAAAATATTTTTTTTAATCTTCCGAACCTTTTATTACTCAATTATATTATTAAAAAACCTTACAATTACTTCATTCATAATAGACCGAACTGGGTTTCACGAAGGGGGCATATTTTTTTTAAAACTATTATCCTTCCCACATCCTTCTCTTACACACACACGCACACCACATCGTGTATACACAAGTCTCTGCGGGGACTTGTCCCTATTTCAAATTCAAACAAAAAAAATCTCCATACCCTTTACAACTATCGGCGAGTAACATTCGCATTTACCAATAGTACTGGTATTGCTTTTTTTCACCCCTTTTAATATACAATGTAAAGCATTCGTGTTCATACTAAAATCCTATGCTGCCTCCTGACCACACTCGCACAACTCGTCAATTCTCATTCACAATAACTTTTCCCCATATGCCTAAAATTGGGCTCGTAAATAGAAACAAAATCTATTGCAACATATAAATTATGTCCAAAAAAATAATATATGATGGGCAAAGAAAGAAAAGAAAGTGTGAGAGTGTGTCAGAGTGTGATTATTATTTTTTTGAAATATTAATCTTAGAATAGCTGCCTACAAGAAAGACTACCAATTTCTTTGTTGCCCATTTCCAATAGAACTCAATCAGTAAAAGGAAAGTAACAAAGGATCGTCCTGCGATATCTTAACACGAACTCACAAGTCTTCCGACAGTCATAAATTATGAATTACAATGAGCAAAAAGAATAATAACGAGATGGCTTTCATATTGATTGCAAGCAGCCTGTAGTATGTAGAAGTTAATTCCTATGATTTTTAGCTAGTGCTGAATGACATATACGAACCAAAAAAAAACGAATGCCTTCCCATTTACATTCATGATTTTTTTGACTACTGTCATTTGTGCCGGTACCTCCTAATAAGTATAGGCAGGCCCACTAAAGACGTACACGTTGCCACAGACTTTGAAAAACATTATTAATTACGTAAAATCATTGGTTTTAAAATATCATTTGTTACTGAGACATTGTCGTGACCGGAATATGTGATTACATTAACCAATTCAGAGGTCCTACGAACAACATGTGTGCGTATGTGTGTGTGCAATATTATTGACAGCACAGTGGAATCCACATTCTTCCACTGTTGGGATCAATACCAAAGGAAACAAGTCGTGTCAATTATGCTGAAAAATACTTTCACTGTCACCGAAAATAAAAAATGATAACCCAGTCATATCTATTACATGTACTTCTTCTATGTAACATGCAATTTTTTTCAGTAAATGAAGAGTATGAATTACTGCTCGATTTTAATGGCCGTGGTATTTGAAGAGCTGCTGCTGAGTTGATGGCAGCCACTTCTTGTGAAGTGACCGAGCTCAGGGAAACCAAAGAACTCTGTGAGGTGGACCGACCAAAGGGCTTCCCTTGCAATTCATTTAAGTGTTGTTGCTCTAAAGTTTCTGCGATATGCTAAACAAGGGAAAAGAGAAACAAAAAAGGAGTAAATACGAGTGAACACCAATCATTTCGAGAAAATTAAGGTGAAACATGCACCACACACAGAGAGAGTTACAATATTATATATTAAATTATCTTAAGAGAATAAAATTATTAACATTGTCATTTTTTTCTGCATACATGCATGTACTACTCTCATCTATAACAATGAAGCCAAATGGTGCTTTTGTTTCTTAAAGGCAGACAGTCACAGAGGAAAAATAATATAACTTCGTTAAAAAATTTGGCATTTCATCCTCTACACCCTGCTTCATAAGCAAATAAGTCCTTCTGCCTCATGCAGATGTATAATAGCTCTGAATTATTATATTATCACTGTATGTCGACCACAAATTCAGATAGTCTTTCTCTTCCAAAAGTGTACAGGTAGGTATACTTTGAGTTTTTGAGTGAGTTAGTAGCGTCGCATAGAACCCCATGCAGCACTCGGAGCAGCAATTCCAACCTGAGTTCAAACAGTTCCCACGGGGAAAATCAGCTTTAAATTTTTAACTCGCATCCATGTAGTAGTAGTCCCAGCACCCCTTTGTGAAAACAAAACTTCCTATACCCGCAGTACAGCATACAAAGTATACATACTGACCTTGTATACCCCTTTAAAATAATGTGAACGAAGTCACCCCAGATACATATGTATACCCGAAGCTCATACATGTGACATTTACACACATACATATGCATCCATATCCGATCAACTAAAAACATTTTATCTCCATCCCATATCCCGTATTACTAAAATTCATTGACTGTAATAGCCGCCTGTCCAAAGTCAGTGTGTGGATGTACATACATACGTGCATGGAAGACAAGCTTCAAACATTAAAATTAGTCCCCTAACTGTAAATGCGATGTATGTCTGGGTGCTGACGTTTCTGGATCTCGTAATATAATGTTGAGCAAATGAAGGTGAAATAAAAACACACCAAAGACCGGCATGAGAGCATTTTTGATTCCCCTACCCAAAAAATATTAAAAGAAAACGATTACCTCCATCATCTCCAGTTTCTCAGGATATGCTAAATCACCTGGACCGGGAACGTAATTTCTAATGTCAGTACTTATATAAATATGTGCCCGGTAGACAAGTCGCTCCTGGGTGTCTTGTAAAAGCTGTTCCACAATCCGAATGAAAGACGCTAGGCCTTGAGCTGTACAAAACAGGAAAAATGCATCATGAGTAAATTTTTTACGCGTTTTTTAAAAGACGTCGTTTTTTAAAAGACCAAGCTATTCAGCACTAAATATCAGAAAAAAGATTTCGAGATTTTCATGAAAACTGAAAAAGTAAAGTGGGGAAAGAATCTATAAGTTTAAACATATCAACGTACTGAAAAGTGTGGAGCTGCATACGTTTATTTCTAATCAAAGCAAAAAGGTCAAGGTAAAAATCAGTGTTTTCCTTCATAATGCAGCTAAAGACTAATAGTTTCACCAATTTTATATATGACCGTACATGCTACATACAAAGACAAATAGATCATTGAATTGCTGCATGGCTTCAGAAGAAATTCTTGTTACTTTCTGCTGCATCCAAGCTGTGCCTATGGACACGCTCATGGCCTCAGTAAATGATAACTTTCAAGATTTACATACATTCTATTTACAAGGTAAATAGAATGTAAAATATCTGTGAGACCTTAACATTGGTGTATATAGATTTCATAAAAAAGACAAGAACAAGGCAGGAGAGTAAAAAACCAAACAAAAAAGCACAAATCCGTATGTACTCACGTGAAGTAGTTGCTTGCTCTTCAAGCATCTCCACTCTGAGAATTGTACAAAGCTCTGCGAGTGTTTCCAAATGTTGAATTTTGATGATGAGCGGTCTCAGCGTGTCATACAGAGGGGTGCACAGTCTCTCCATGAATTCACTGTAACATAATTGAATCAGCAATTCAACTTACATTGAAAAAGAGTTCACCGCAACTTCTCTTAATTAACAACTAACACAAAAAACATTCGAGCATGCTTTTTGATGTTGCCGTTCGATTGTGAACCGTTTGAAGTGGTTCAATTTTTTTTCAAGGAGTAATAAAGCAAGTTCTTATAGGAACGGAGGAAGGGACACTGTCTGTACAGAATATTCATTATACCTATGCGTTTATGTACATGGAATTTTCTTGTTTTCTCGGGCACGATATGCACATACTAAGCTCTCGCAGGTCAGCAATGTTACTATGATTGTGGCAACTACTTATCTCGCCGAGTGACAATCAAGAGCGCAGTAAAATTTTTTTAAACTCTAAGTAAATTTTTCAAACTGTTGTGGCACCTGTTTGTATAAAACAATTTGCACACAAATTAAATTTCACATACTATATGACTGTTTTCTTGACTGTTCCAACATCACATAAAAGAATATTGTCTACTTAATTTGCAAATTTTCTGTCTTAAAACGTTGCAGCACCAACACTTACTGAAAATAACAATTCAAAAACAATGCGAAACGAAAACATTTTGACGCAAATAATTCCTTTCTGTACCTACTGGCTTAACTTTACAAGAATTAGGGATCTAATTCTTGCATGATCAGTGGTTGGTCTAATCTTAACGTTCTGCGGAGGAAATAGTTGGGCATTTCTTTCGTTTATTTTATTATATTCCGGCGTAAACCATATTTCAGCTTTATGGGGTAGCTTCAAAACAATTACTCCACCAAGCACCTAAACACCAAGTACACTACATTTTAAAAGAATAACTCACTCAAAATGAACAGTGTAAGTAGGGTTGAAGAAGTCACCGAAAAGCCGGAACTCATCTTGGCAGAGATGAATACAAAACGAGCAGCCTGTTCGAACTGTCATACACAGGTCAACACCCGTTTTCCCTCTTGCTGATAAGTCAGATACCACTGCTGCAACACTTCCATTTAAAAGATTGACTCTTTCCCGGAAAAACGCTAACTGAATTTCAGAAAACAATTCTCCATACCTGTAAAAATCGATAAGTTAGTTTTAACTGACCACGGTTTTACTTAAAAGAATGTAATTGTTTATTCTTCGCTTTAGTCTCTCACGTACTCGGGCCACCCCGTTCTTCTATTGTCAATCTCAACAAAAACTCTCTTCAACTTCGCAATACCAGCAGCAAATTTGCCATAAATAATAGGAAAAACTGCAGATTCTTCGGACTGACTTTGAGCTTGAACAGCGGCCGTAACTTGATTGGTAACTTCTTGGAAAGATTTCGTTACATACGTCTTGATGGAAGAAATAGCACGATTTAAGCAATGTTTGTACTTGGCAGCATACGTCCCAGATTCTTTAAAGCTTGGCTAAAAAAATACGATTTCCTTAAACTTCTTAAATCATTAATTACGTTTAAATTAAATATTACGTATCTCGGATATTGAACGTTCTAAAACTCATTAGGCATACAATCATAATTTTACACAAGCTTGCATGTTTAAAAAAATGTTCGCCTATGGAGAAAAGATAAACATGACATTACACGCACATTATAATATTACAATAATGATATGGCTTACGTTGTGAACCATGAAAGATAAGCATATATCAATTTGCTCCAAAAGAGCAAAAAAGGCATCCGAGGTAACTATTAATGACGGGGAATTCAATTTTGAAGCAATTCGATCCAGGTACATAAAGTTATTCAAATTAGAATCTATTTCTTTGGACACCGTTTCTAGTTTTTTCTGAAAGGCAAAAATAATACATTTTTCTTACTACGCCTAAAAAAACTAAAATAATGTGGACAAAGTGGTATTTTTATCTTTCCAAAAGAGTACCTGCTCTTCAATTAGCTGCTGACAAGAATTGTGAAGTGTGTTCGTTTTATTAGATACATGATGATAATTATCTTGTAATGTCCTAAGCTCCTCCAGTGCTGACTGAACATGCGAGAGCAATTTTTCCGTTATTTCTTTACAATCTTTTAATGCTTCCGTGTGTGCAATAATATCGACGTCTTTCTCTTCCTCCAGCTGCCTTTCTAATTTCAGGAACCACTCATTAAACTGCAAAATAATTACAACATTAAAGTTAACACATTTAGCGTTTAGTGTGCGCGCCTGTGGATCAAATGATTAAATCTCTCAACGGGACCCTCGAACTCACCTCTCTTTTTGTCTTAAATTGAAACTTATTCCAATCTACATCGGAAGGGGGCGAATAACTGTCGTCAAATATCACGGCTTTATGCAAAGGGATTTCCGCTAAGCCTTCCGGAGGTGAGCGCTGATTGTCGCCGTGGGTCACATCTAATATGAACTGACGTTGAAGTGTATTCAAAGGTGCTAATGGGTTATCGATATCCTCATAGAGTGAAATTCTTTCCTTGTATTTGGTTAGCACAGATGAGGACATTATTCTTCCTTAGAATTACTCAGCAGGGAAGTCGAGCTGTCATAGAAACAAAAAAAAACTGATTAGCAATCGTATCGCAAACATTTTGCTTCCGTAAGCGACATTTTAAAAATTATTTTTTACACAAATATACCTTGCTTTTAAACATTTTCATAATGTTACATTTTAGTCACTAGTCACCTTCGTTCCGCTTTCAAACTGTACATAAACACTACACGCATACCAAAACAAACAATAACAACCGCTCACTGTACAAATGCATGCATTATATGTATGTATAATGTTTACAACTGCAACCTGTAACTGTACCGTCTACTATTATAATACGGCATACGATTATACTATACCGCACAATGCAAAATGCTTAGTTCATGATATCGTGAAATCGTGATTCGGAATATGGATAATTGGAAATTGGAATATGGATTCGGGTAGTCTTTATGAAAGATTCTTTCGTAAATAAACAGTCGTACACATTAGGTTATGGGTTATGGCTATTAAGTAGCAGTAATACGCCTTCAGACATTCCAATTTCCAATTCTTGCGATACAAACGGAGTTCAGAAGAGCAAGATCAAAGATCTAGCTTCTTTTCCTTACCGGGAATCAATGTCTCCATGAACTCCGCGTTTTCTGTTTTGTATATTTATGTCTGTAAATTGCTTACCAGGTGTTGTATTAATACTAATTATCGAGCTAAAGATGTAACATGTTGCTAATATTTTCACAAGTTACACTAGTCTAGTCCACCACTATTGCCACGCACCTTTCAGCCTCAGCCTCAACCACTCATCTGTTTAATGAAGGCTAATAAGTTATCAGCTAAATATCTCCCTGCAGATACAATTAAAGTCTTTGCACATCCTCGCCGGAGGAAGGAAAACCAAATTAGAAAAAAACTCATAAAACACAACTCGGAATCGTAGACCAGAAGAAATAATGGAGTCAAGCAGTTACCCAAAGAAGCCAAGCCGGCAGAACTCTAAAACGGCAAATATCGGGTCAAACTGCAATAATGTCAAACAAATCTTAGAACAGGAAGAGTTCTGTCCCCTTCTTCAAAAATTTGAAACCATCGTTCACAGCTTCGTAACGGAATTCATTGAATTACAAATATATGATCCTGCAAAATCCGGCATCCCTAAAAACTATAATCTTCGGCTAAAAATAAAACTAATGAATCATATCCTCAGGAAATTCCCTCCTAATATCCGTAATATTTTACAAGAGGAGGTTCTAGCCACCATGTGTCGTATAATTTGTAATCAACGTCGGATTTACACCAATTCAATCCGAAATGAACACCTTCGGTACTCCGCCACCCTCCCAGACATTATGTACCTTTACATGGGGGATTCTGTGAAAAGGTTTGATGAGTTTATTGGGAAATTGAAGAATGACTACGTTCAAAGACGGGATGTGGCATTTCGGGCTCGTAAGTTTTTCCAAATGATCTTGAAATAATAATATCATAAGTAAAAGTTCAAAATTATTACACACATAATATTACACAGAAAAACAAAAAACAAAACTTACAAATTAGGGATCAACTTGAAACAGAACTAGCGGATAGAGACCTCTTATACGATTGGCAAGATTACTGTTCCCCGGACCTTTGTACCTATTTGGCAAGTCGACCCAAATCTCCAAGGGTCGTTCCTGATCGGCATTTCGAACATGTGTTACATCAAATCTTCAAGCCTGACTGCTGTGGTGGAAACAATGTGTACACCGCCTTCCCCCCACCCAACTTCAACAAAGTATTGGGTAATGGACTGACTTTTTTAAATTGCCTACTTTATAAATTAATTATAAATTAATTATAACACAAATCTAGAAGGAAATTATTCTTCTACTTCATTTCTTGTCTTATAACACCCGAATTACTTAAATCCTGATAATGACGTCCGAAACAATCCTATCGCCCTGAAATGTTACCATGAACTCCTTCCTGAATTCCTCTTAATATTAACGATGTTCACTAATTCACTACTTGACAGGAATGTCATTACAACCGTTATATTCTTACACTAATATGACTGAAAATTCGTTCTAGGCAGCTTAAACGAAGAATTGAGTAAAAGACCACGTACCTCGTACAATGTGAATGAGAAGCCCGAGAACAAAATCAAAGCCGGTGGGGACTACTTCGAATATCCAGGTAAACGTAAAAATGAAAAAAAAAATGATGAGGTTGATTCCATTAAAAATTAATCCCTTAATTCCTTGCTACGTCTGGATCATTTAAGAATTCTTGATGAGTCGGATGTCAAAAAACTTCCCCGTCACAATACGGCATAATTTCCCCCTTTCAAATGCTAAAAAAACCATTTTCTACACATCTCCCACAAATTTAAATTTCCGCGCCAATCAACGTATACTTCCCTTTGCTCAATGAACAGGCAATGTCTTTTTTCCCTTTGGCTTAATCCTCATCCAAAAATGTCAAATTGTAAATTGTAATTACCCCAACATCCAATGTCTTATCCTTGACCTGACATGACCTTCTTAAAAATAATTACAATTTCAACTATTATGGATTTTCATGTACTGTAGAGGCGGATTTGGGCAAGGTTTAAAGGATCAAATGCTGCTGGTTGACCTCGAACTGCCCCAATTGCTAGTTGTATGCCCTTTGCCCTTTATTTGTATCCGTTTTTATGGGACCTTTAACAGGAAATGAAATATTTGGCATAGCTGAGGATACCAAGAATTTAATGAGGTACTCATTGTATAGGAAAGCAGATGAATTTCTTTTACAGGCTACTTGAGTGATGCTGACCGGAAGTTGCTGGAGTGTAAGGTGGCAGCTCGGGTCAAAGCCCTTCGCTGTGCCACACGGGCCAAATTGGACACCATGGATCCGGGTCCTACGTACAAGAGCATGATGCTGGAGGAGGTGGCAGCCCTCCAGTCCTTTGAAGAGTCCTTGCTCAATTACACCATGTAAAAATCTTCCCTCTAAAAATATTTACTTTATTGTTGATTCACAGTGGTGAAAGTCATTTCCGATTTTGCCGGTATCAGAAAGTCCGTGGTTTAATTCAAATTTTTCAGAATTGTAATTGCAATTTCCCATTTACTCCTTCCAGGATGTCCAAATGCATCCCCGTGGTTTGGTGCGGGAATAATGCTGCCGGAGATCCTCTTTTCTTCACTTCGGAGTACACTGTCCACAATAAATGTGGCTTGTGCACCCCTGCTAATGCGGCCACCTTCAAGAGGTTCCCTGCTGGCGGTCCCCGTGGGGATGGTTACCTCTCCGGTAAAGGTGTGTCCCCTATTATGTACATATGGTGCAGACCCTTTTCGCAAAAAAAATGTTTTTTTACGCACATTAAGGTGTAGGTATACCCGTGTGAACGATTTGGACGTGTGAGGGATGCCTTCGGGAGGAATCCAAACGCTGTTATATAGGACGTAAAAGAACTCCCGGTGAAGGGATTCTTGCAGAAAGAAGGCCTGCGAATTTAGTCTTATGTAATATTTGCCTTCTGGGAGAATTACAGAACGTACCGCCAATTCTGAATCCGAATTCTTTCAACGAGCATACTGCAAAGCTCTCCAATATCCCTTCCACAAGAATTCCTTCGCTGGGAGTCCGATAAAGCAGCGTTTGGATACCTTCAAGTCCCTTCCAGTTTACCCGGGTGTAGGGATGGTCAAAGGAACTATAACGTGAGAAAGGGGAGATAAAATTGTCTTTTTCTAAAGAGTGCAAAGACAAGAAGAAGAAGAAGCGGAAGAAGTTGAAGAAGAAGAAGGAACTCCAGGCGACGGCGACCGTTCCAGAGCCAGAAACGACGGAGAGTGAAGTGGAGACGAGTGCGAAGCCGTCCAAGCATCGTCGGAAGAAGAAGAAGGGGAAGCATAAGAAGAAGAAGCACGGGAGCAAGAAACGGAAGAAGGGAGGAGCGTCCTCCTCCGACATGTTAGTGTCCGACTCCAGTACCAGTGGGACGGACGGGAGTAAGAAGAAACGGAGGAAAAAACGGGGTTGGAAGCACCCCAAGCCCCACCCCCTCCTCTCCGTCCATTCCCGCTACGTCAAGCCCAAGAATCTGGCCTCCCGCTCCCGATCCCGGGGGAATACCCCCAAGGGAGACAAGAGCAAGTCGGACACCAAAGTCTCGAAAAAGAAGTCGAAGCGAGACGTGGCTACGGGGGACAAGGTGTCCAAACAGGACAAGGGCACGGATGGGAAGGGAGCGGGGAAGGATAAAGGGACGGATGGGAAAGGGACTGGGAAGGACACGGGGACGGATGGGAAGGGTCCGGGCAAAGATACGGGGACGGATGGCAAAGGTCCGGGGAAGAACGCCGCCACGGAAGCCAAAGACAAGGATGGAGGAAAAGACACGGGAACCACGGCCAAGGACCAAGGGAAGGACAAGGGGACGGATGGGAAGTCCAAGGATGGGAAGGACAAAAGCACTCAAAGGGACCTCTTTGGGAAGGACAAGGGTATTCAGAAGGAGAATCAGGGGAAGGACAAAGGGAATCAGGGCCGGGCTTCCGCTGATGACGAGGGGACGCAAACGGGTGGGGCCAAAAACAAAAAAGGGCGGAAGGGCTCCGCCACAACGGACGAGAGCACGGATGATGAGAGGAAGAAAGGGGGGAAAGGCGGGAAGGGGAAAAAGGGCTCTGCCGGATCCGATGACACACGTCCGGGGACGGGTAAAAGTGGTGGGAGACTCTCCGTGGACAGCAAGGGTCGTCGGAAGTCCTCGGCGGAAAGGAAATGGAAGACAGCCTCCTCGCTCGCCCCCTACCGGCACAAGAACAAGGAACTGGACAGAAGTCAGAGTAAAGTATCCTTCCATCCCGATGCCAAGACCCAAGACCGGGGAAGTCCCAAATCCCGGCGTCGATTGAGGAAGGGAAGGAGTAAGAGTCGGAAACGGATGAAAACGCCCTCTAGGTACACCTCCCATTTACCCAGATTGGAGAAGAAGAAGAGTAATTCCATCTTCCCCCGCCTCCCCTCCGTCCACTCCTTGAATCGTCCTTCCATTGTTGGGGGCACCGGAAATAATAAATTGCCACCCATCATGGCAGCCATGCGG
This sequence comes from Disparrhopalites patrizii, assembly GCA_034698585.1. NCBI lineage: Eukaryota > Metazoa > Arthropoda > Collembola > Symphypleona > Sminthuridae > Disparrhopalites > Disparrhopalites patrizii. The sequence goes on along the minus strand of JAQGBT010001664.1, from coordinate 1,701 downwards.
GCTCAGAAGCAAGGCCGGAGTCCTTCCAGGGACGGCCGGCCCAGCGGGGACAAAGGCCGGCTGAGTCGACCTTCGAAGGCGTACAGGAGGAAGAGCAGTAAAAAGAAGAAGACGTTCAGTGCCTTCGTCCTGAGGCGCTTTAGTAAAAGACCCAAGAAAATATATTCTAACTGGATGGATCAAGTAAAGTCCAATGATGCTGAGCCCGGTGTGAGGAATTTATATTCTGTCACGGAAACTTACACTACGACTCAAGTCCGTCAAGCGAAGAACTCTCAGCCGAATCCCAATCCCTACGAACTACGGAGCTCCCAACCCGCCCGCCAGTCATCTGCCCAACTTCCCCGTATCTCAAATGCTCGTAAATCCTGTGTAAATATCATCCCTGTAGCCAAGAAGAAGAAGTCGTCGGAGAAACCACAGTTCAAATTAATATCCACTAGAACCAAAGCCATACCATTAGACTTAAATGCTCCCCAAGAGAATTTCTTCTGGGTACCTCTAGGAAGATATTCATGGGACACGAGAAGTATTAAAGTGTGGAAGTCACAGACGACGTGCACGAGGGAGGAAATGGGCTCCAGGGAATATATGTCCATCTTCCCAGAGATTAATATTAAAGTTCCTAGCAGTCAAGCCCGATTCACCATCTCGGAATCGGATGTTCATCGAGTTCTCCTCGAGTCTAAGAAATCCATGCAAGAGGTCCGGGAGCCTGCAACTTGTAGCTCTTGCATAATATGTAATACTTGCTGTTCTTGTAACTGTTTTAAGTAATTGCATTTTTTTGTATTTAAACTATTTTTAATAAAAATACAATACAATCCCTACTGTCCGTTGTCCGTGCTTTGTTTCTACAAAAAAGCAATGCCATGATGCAATAACAAGAAGAATTGAAGAATGCAAAAACAAACACTATGGATTGCTAATCAAAGTTACTAAAAAATTTAGTTCATTTTATATCCGATTAGTTAAAGCTTAATTTTTCAGCCAATTCATTAAAATAAGATAACGTTAATTTTTGAATTTAAATAATTTGAAGTCGTAATGACGGTAGTAAAAAAGGGATTCTTAGAAACAATCAGAAGGTACAAGTAGATAGTTTTGGTACATATGAATATAAATCCATTGTTGTCATATTTGCTGACCACTTGCTTCTCCTAGGTATGGAGTGGTGGTTTTACTCCAAAGTATTCCTTTCCGAGATTCCGATCAGTTTCGGTCTGGCATTCTGCATTTCATTTCAATTATTAACGATTGTGCTGTACGCTAACCACGGAGCCAAAAAGAGCAAATTTATTGGGAAGAAATATAGGAATGACTTTATAATTATGTTTCCTGTCTTACGTTCCATCTCCCTGAATTCCCGTGTTTTCAAACTGATGAAAGCCGTGTGAAACATCCTGCAACAAAATTTGAATTTATTGGAACTGTGGGGAAAATGAGGTCCATAGGAAGTGTTCTTAAGATATAATATAGCGAGGTCAATTTAATACATAAGTGTGTAATATGAAAGAATTTTTGACTACTTGTATACATATTATAAGGTGGACATTGGCCATCAGTGATAGGCGGATGCCCTCCTCAAACTAGTAAGCCATAAGTTATGTGCCAGTAAGCATTTAGGCACAATAGGCTTACGACATTCAGTCATCTCAGCATGAGTGATGTGTCAATGACAATACACATCGAGAGATGTAA
>JAQGBT010001663.1:0-29831 GCA_034698585.1 Disparrhopalites patrizii | reverse complement strand
GAGGCCGTTCACTACCAACGCCAATTCTCGCCCGTCTACTACTACGTCCACAACAGGACGGAGGGAGCCTCCTTGGGATCGGAATTGTTTGAGGAGATCACGGGTAAATATCCCATCCAGATCGAGATGGCCTTCTGGTCATTTAAGAAGTATATCCGCGGTCTTTTAGGGTTGGAATCGCCTTTCGAAGGTATTTTGCTGCACCAATGTACATATAACGCAGATTTATTTTGACAATCATTTTTGGTTTTAATTATTAAATTCCTAAATCACTCGGAGTTGCAATTTTTAAATACAGTCGACTCTGTCTATAACAGCACCCTATCTGCACCAGAAAAAGTGCTCTTGTATAACGAAGTGCTGGTATAGAGAATTAGTTAAAAAATATTAATACTAATTAATGAAAATTATTTTCAGGCTGAACTTAGATAATTCTTCAAATTCTAACGATATTTACACAACTGGGCGTAATTTACATTTTAGTGAGAAAAGAAAGAAATTGCGCTGGTATAGAGTTCCCGTGCTGTTATAGAGAAAAAGTTAATGCTGAAGGGATACCTGACTTTTGCGCTAATGCTCTCATAGGAAGAAAGTGCTGTTATAGTGAGAGAAATGTGAGCGAGGGAAGAAAATACCCTGCTCTTGTAAAGTAGCTGCTGTTATAGGGAGTGCTCTTACAGAGAGCGCACTTTACATGGTAAAGCTGCAGGGGGGATTCAGCACTGCTGCTATAGAGTAAGTGCTCTTATAGGGAGGGCTGGTACGGGGAGAGTCGTCTGTAGCACACATTATTGTGGGCGGAAAACTATTGGAAAGTAACTGTTTCGCAGGAATAATTGACCACGCGGGGGATATGTGGTACTACGGCCCAGTTTACGGAATGTCCTTTTTGCAGCCAGGATGCGCGTCAAACGAATACTCCAAGGATCTCGTGCGCATGCTCCGGCAGTTCATGGCAGATGAGTAAGTTCTAGAACGCTTCTACAATGGCGCATTTCTATACATACTCAATAATGCTGAATTTTTACCTTTGCATGGAGATACATAATCGGATTCTTATTGATGTTGGTTAATCCATTATTGAATTACCTTTGATTTCCAGCACTAAAATGAGATTCAGGGAGGAGCCCTTCCCCGCCACGCCCAAGAAGGGGCCCATCCAGGCCTTTGAATTCAAAAACGAGTTCTCCCACGTGATAGACGAGCCCTTCCAGGAGCGCATGGAATTCCTCCATTCCTTGGGCATTCGGCCGGTCAAATGATTACTGATATACAATGGAGTCTCTCTATAACAAGCCTCTTTATAACAAAATTTCTCTGTTATTATTTTTCCAGGACTACATGTAAGCTACATATTTATTGTTCTATATAACAACTTTTCCCTGTAGCAATATTTTTCGCCTTTTTCGTCAGGGTTGTTATACAGAGACTGTTATGTAGAGAGAGTCCCCTGTATGTGCATTATGTATGTATGTCATATGTATACATATGTAACCGATATTAATTAAAAGCACAATGTAAGTACGCGGGAACTACATCCATATGATATCTTTGATCAGACAGGGTTGTTTGTGAGTTTTTTGTTGTCTTGATTTTTATTTTGCTGGGCAGAAAACACTTTACAACTCGGAACTGAAAGTTGTAGATTTGTGATGGACTTTAAATGCTTTCATGAATTACTTCCTGTCAAGGTCATTTTGAAATGTGAAAAAAACGTCCAGTCAAAACTGCAGGCAGCTGATTCTGTCTGGACTTCCATAAAAGTTTGTATGCATTGCCTGTTGGAGTGGCATGAATATTACAGGTGTGTAATATTAATATTAGTGTCTAATTTAGGGAATTTTAGCTTTTCATTCAAGGAACTTAATTAGTTAAATTCATTCAGTAAATACATGCAAAATGGATAAATATTTCAGTGATACATAATATTAACTTTACTGCGGCTTGTACTTATATAGAAATTCAATTTTTTATTCCATTTAAATACGTACTATTTCCCTGCAGAAATGAGGTAATGCCTGCTCCCACGCATGGCGTTTACATATAATATGTATGTATATAAGCGTAAATACATACATGCATCCGTTTTCTGCTTGTATGATATGATATATATATATTTCCATATTATAAAGCTCGTCATTTTGTCAGTATTTCATCTCAACGGTGCTGGCACAAAATTTTGACTTAAGATGTGTGTACATTTCTACAGCTATTCTTTTTACATTTCCTTTGTTACCAACAATTACACAATCGTATAATAATGCTACAAAGTTACATTATAAAGTATAAACCCATTCCATTTTTGCATATCAACTGCAATCTCCGCTCGTTCATTCTTTAAATGCCCCCATTAAAATCCTTGTCAACGCGCCATGTATGGAGTCGTGAGTTTTGCTTATCGTCCATACTTTTGAAATTCCCACTCCCGATTGTCCAAAGGACACACCTGCCGAGTCTTGAGCCACCGAGAGATGCAATGGAAGTGGAAGGCGTGCTGTGATTGTGACGCCAGAGAAAGAAAATGAAGATGTACCAAAAAAAGGTTTGAATAAGAATAATTTGATGGAAATTATCAATGGAAATTATCACATTGGATAGCATCAGTTGTATCCGGAGTTAATTGTGGTTAGAAAGGTTAAAATATTTGCTTTTAAATACATTACAAACGCCCCAAGCAACGGTGCATTCCTCCGCCGACGCCGAGGACTGATTCGCTTGGCATTCGATGCAGGGATCCATGAGGTGATTCCGACAGATGGCGCAGTTGTCCACGACGATGTCCCACGCCCACATGGCAACTGCTTCCCACTACCAAATGGAACTCTCGTCTTTAATTTCTATTTAATTTCTATTTAATTTCTTTTAATTTTAATTTTAATTTTAATTTTATTTTATTTTATTAATTTAATTTCTATTTAATTTGTCTTTAATTAACCCTTTGAAGAGTTAACTGGGGATATTTTGGAATTTTTGCACGTGTCACGTGTATCTTACATAAGTGTGTACGTATTCATATACAAATACAGTCGACTCTCAATATACCGGCTCTCCCTATAAGAGCACATACTCTATAACAGCAGCGCTGAATCCCCCCTACAGCTTTGCCATTTAAAGTGCGCTCTCTATAAGATCACTCCCTATAATAGCAGTTACTCTATAACAACAGGTATTTTCTTCCCTTGGTCACACTCCTCTCACTATAACAGCACTTTCTTCCTATAAGAGCATTAGCGCCCAAGTCAGCTATCCCTTCAACATTCACTTTTTCTCTATAACAGCTCGGGAACTCTATACCAGCACAATTTCTTTCTTTTCTCACGAAAATGTAAATATTTACGCCCAATTCTGCAAATATTGTTAGAATTTGGGAAATTATCAAAGTTAAGCCTGAAAATAATCTGAATTAATTAATATTAATATTTTTTAACTAATTCTCTATACCAGCAGTTCGTTATGAGAGCACTTTTTCTGGTGCAGATAGGGTGCTGCTTTAGGGAGAGTCGACTGTATATAGCTAAGGCGTACCTTCTTCACATCAAAATGCTTCTTCTCCGGCGTGGGGACAAAGACGGCGGCCGTGACGTCATGATTGGATGTCGATTCCTGCCCCTCCGACACTTCCGCCACATCCTGGGCGTCTTCCGAACTGGATTTGCTGGACATGTTATTTTGTCCAAGTTTAATTCCGTTCAAGTTTTGGATTTTCTGTCAATAATAGTGAAAAAGTTCAAGGAACGACGAAATCGCAAAAATAGTTTTGGTCGTTAGGTCATTAAAAAATTGGTTACTCTTGCTAGTGACTATAAGTTTGACTTTCCGGTTTGAAAGCTAGAACTTTTAATGTTATTACGTATAATTATTACATTTGATTTTTGATTATTGTTGTTACTATTTCGTGCTTACTTTCGACTTGGACGACTTTACAAATCACAAAGCCCCTTTTAACTTAAGTTTTCAGTGAAGAGAATTTTTCCAGTCTCTAATCTCCGATAGAAATTCCGATTCCGAGTTGAACAAATCCTTTCGTGAGATTAGCCTTTGTATAAAATAAAAATATTTTTAGATTTCAATTTTACGTTTCATATATTATAATATACATTTAAAATATAATATTCCATTAATTTCAGCGGGCTCGTCTTCTCGTCTTTGAGGTAAAAGAATCAAAAAATTATCTGATATACTGATTGCACATTCTGACTTTCTGAGATTTCTGACTTCTTTCGTTGATGCTGGTTCTGGCTTCTGGCATCAAAATTATTATCAAAATATCAGCTGAGAGTGAGAGTCATGTGGTCATGTGGTCATGTCTCATGTCTCACTGTCTCGTCTCGTGTCACTCTGATCTCTGATGATTGATGATGATGAGATTATGATCAATTTTGATGTGTGACGTCGCGTCGACGCGACAGTGGGACGTGTGACGTTCTTTCTAGTTCTGATGTTTTCTGGTTCTGACATTCTTTTCTTACTATCAGTCAAGTCTTCACGAGGCGATGCAATGGAAAGCGATGCGATGATGCGAAATGGGAATGCAATAATTGCCATTTGCCATTCTCATATCGCGCGACCAGAAATTAATTCGGGCATTCAGGGCTTCAGGGGCATTTTATTAAGCTGTCGTGTTAGCGGTAAGATCAAGCATCAAATTATGTATGTACATATGTACATTTGAATATGTATGTTACAAATTAGATTCAAATCAGCACAAAATGTATGTAATATATTAATTAATTAATGTATGGCAAAAATATGTATTGAGTTATTGAGTATTGTGCTATCACAAATCACAAAATTCACCATCCCAAATTCCCAAATCACAACAGAAAACACAATCCAATTTATCACAAGTCACCTCACAAACACGAACAATCACCAGATCACCAATATCACAAATCACAATAAGAAAAACGAAATAAGGATTGAAAATAAGTAATAAAAAATCAAATTAAGGAGTCACAAAATCACAACACAGCAACAGCAGCACAAACAACGACACAAGAAACAACTGAAATACTGAAACAAGAGCAAACGCCAACAGAAGCAAAAAGCACAATAAGCTTCATAAGTTCACAAGCACAAATTTGCCGATGATGACGACGAGACGGCGACACAAGTCACATGTCCATTTTCCCATCATGTATCATGTACGTCACAAGTCAAATGTGTCACAAATCAGTGTCAGTGTGACAACGTCACAAGGTCAAATGAGAAGGTTGTGTTAATTGTTTTCTATAGGAGCGGACAACTCGTCTATAACGGAACCCGCTTGCAGGATTCCGAAATGGAAGCAGGACCAGGAGGATTCTTTCAAATCACGACCTCTCGCACTGCCAAGGTATCAGCCCAAGGTAATCTCATTGCTCACCCTTACCCTCACCAATTCATCCATCACAAGTCACTCCTCACGTCACCACCGATCCAAGGCGCATCACGATGTAAGATCAAGATGTAATTGATCCACAGCAGTTAAGTTAGGAGTACATCGCCAAATGCCATTTAAAAACAATTTGTATATATACATGCATAATTATGTAATATGTATACATACATACGTTTTTGCCATTTACCTAAATCAGTGGACCCTAATGATGCCTATTCTTGCGCTCCAAGAAATCAACTCCTCCGCAGTCCCTCAAGTTCTCCACCAGAGCAGACGGTAGGCGATTCATAAGGGCGTGAATTAGAAAATCAGGGCTTCTATAAACATTCCAAAAAGCCCTTATCCAACGGATTTATCTTCTTCCTCACCCTTTCGATCCTTCCGATGCATCCCCTGGAAAATCCCCCAGTGACCAACCCCCTCACGACCTATGCTGGAAGTAGCCCCAGACAATGGCCTCCCTCAGCAAGAAGGCATCCAAGGTAAGTTTCGACCCGGATTCCAAAGAGGGGCGGAGTAGTCGTTCAATCTCTCGCCGCCGCTCCAGTTCCCGCCTCAAGCTCAAGGCCAAAACGTCCAAGACTCACGGTCGGGGGAGCAAAAGCCGGGTCATCCCCTTTGGGACGTACAAGAAGCGGGATTCCAAGTACGGCCTCCTCCCCTTCGGAGGCTCCACCCTCCACAGTCGGGCCGAGTTGAGGACCCCGAAGAAGAAGCGGGAAACGCCCGTTCAGACGGACGAGCCCCTCAAGTGCCCCGAGCCCTGTCAAACGGAGGAAGAGTGCGTCCGACAATTGGGCATCCAAGCGGATCTTCTGCGTCTGCGCTGCGAACAACTGAGCAAGTGCAAGAACTGCCTTTGTGAAAAGTGCTGTCCTCCGGGCAAAAAGGGCGTGGACGTTCCCAGGAGACTTCGCCCCGCCCCGGGCTCCTCGCCCTGCTCCAGCGCCTGCTCAAGCCCCTCCTCCTGCTGCACCAATTCGCCTTGCTCCACTTCCTCGCCTTCCTCCAGTATTAACAAGAGTAACAATACTAATAACAATAATAATAACAATAATAACAATAATTGTTGCCCTCAAAAATCAACGCCATTTTCCGGGCCGTGCCCCTACTCATGCGGGAATACTTTTTCCGCCCGCCCACCCGTGAAGCTACCCTACCCCTTCCCGCGGAAATATCCCAGTCCCAAGCCGGAGTCCACGGGGAACATCCCGGACCAAATGGGGAGGAAGATGTCCCAGCAATGCTTCAGCAGGAGCATTGGACGGAGGGCGTCGGAGGGGAATGGGACCTTTGGGGGACCGCCCTTGAGGAGGTGCGATGACTATTCCCCGCCCTGCCCCGGCCCGCCCAGCTCCCTCGCACCGCCCCCGTGCCCGGCGCCCTGCCCAAGGGAGGCCAATGAAGGTCCCCAACCCACGCAAGGTAAAATCCTAAATCAACCAGAAACAAACAAATATTCATGTATGTACATACAGGAAGAGTTTACCAAGAAATACTTAAAATTAATTTTAATTAATTAATAAAAATAGGAAACTAATTAAATACATGTAATATGCATAAGTCTTCGATCTTGTCAATATTGTAGAAACTGTTTCTCTTAAATGAACAGATTATAACAGCAACTGCTGCTACCGAGTCCATCGGTGGAAGATCAAAAGGAGAAGCAAAGTGTCAGGTAAAAGATTTTGTCAGTTTTAATTATTTATTTTAATTATTATGTATTTTATTTATGTGCTTTAATTATGTATTTTAAGTAATATTTTGTATATTAATAGGTATTTTAATTATGTATTTTAAGTAATATTTTGTATATTAATAGGTATTTTAATTATGTATTTTAAGTCATATTTTACATATTAATACGTATTTTAATTATGTATTTTAAGTCATATTTTATATATTAATATGTATTTTAATTACGTATTTTGAGTAATACATATTTTATATGTGTATTTTAATTAAGTGTTTTAATTAAATATTTTAATCAAATATTTTAATTAAAGCATTTTAATTATGTATTTTAATTGTTTTAATTATATCTGTGTCGGTACACATCAATTTTACCGACATAATGAGCGCGGTTTTCGGAGCAGTGCGCTTTTTTTTTGTCGGCCACTATACCAGCTCATATTACAGCATGACATATTGCTAAAACATTATTAATGAATTCAGTAAGGGGTGGCAACGATCTGGTTTGATCCAGAATGTTTAGTCGAATTCGTTTCTAAGTCCAAATTGGATTTAAATTCGCAATTCGATCCAATTCATTATGCAAATGATTCAATTGGATTCGATTCAAGCCCGCATCGATTGAATCGAATCATAATTCAAACGATCCAAAAAATATGTGTATTGTGATACAATTTTTTCGCTTTTTGAAAAATTTAAGCATATACTGAAGTCGAATAGTTTGCCACTTCAAATAAATGCAAGTAACATTGTTTATATATTTAACGTTTTTGCTGCAATCATTTAATGGTTATTGCACTGCTGTGGAAGAATATCCAAACATTTTGTAACAAATAATAGATGGAATGAATCAAACAGTTAATTTTTAGGATCCGATTTACGAAATGAATCGAATTATTTTGTTTGATTCACGGTACAGTGTCCAATCGTAACCAATTTTCAAGTATATACATATTTGAATAGAATCGAATCGAATTGAACCAAAAAATCCTACTCAGAATCGAATCGCTTCCATCCCTACCTAAAATAATTCAATGCAGTTGTGTTGCGCTGTAATTGCGCGCAATTTGTATACATCGTCCAAACAATGTATTATTTGTAATTCGCCTTCCAGGCGTCACAGGATGCAGGCGCTTCGGCCGGCGCTCGGACAATTGCACATGTACACCGAATGATGCCTGTAGTAATACGGACCAGTTTGGGCCGGGCGGTCCCGGCAATATGAATCAGGGTAATAAATGGCACTTTTAAAATAATTAATATATTCTTTCGGTTCAAAGAAAGGACATTCTCCCGTTTTATGTGTATGTATAATTGCATAAATATGTAATAATTATTTACAACACAAAATATGAAACCTCTGCATAAGTACATACGTGAGCTTTTAGGAATGCCGCCGCCAGGGTGCGTCTGCTACCTCTGCTCCCCCGGCGGAGGTCCGCCCTATTTCTGTGTGATAAATGGCCCCTCCGCCGTCAGTATGAATCCTTGCCCCTGCACGCCGCCATGTCCTCCAGGAGGCCCTCAAATGGGTCCAGATTTCCAGAATATGGACATGGACGAATGTCAGCCCTCGCCCCAGCGCAGTCTCTCGCCCTGCTGTCCCAATAGGCCTTCTTGCCTCCGCGCGCCGTCTCAGCAAATGGCCATGCCGCAGCCTTGCTGTCCTTACCAGCAACAACGACAACAATGCCCTTACCAACAACGCCAACCCTGTCCGTGCCAACAGCAACAACAATGCCAACAACAGCGACCCCCACCTTGTCCGTGCCAACAGCGACGCCCACCCCAACAATGTCCTCCGCCCCAATGTCCAAATCGCTGCCCATTCGCAAATCCCCCACCGCGCCCTTGCCCGCCGCCTTGCCCTCCTGCATTCGCCCAACCGCCGCCGGCCCAATTCCAGCCACCGCCCTTGGCTTTCACCCCGCCGGAATTGCTCTCCAACTCTTCAATTGGCCCACCATCCACGGCTGCCCCTCCGCCCCAGCGCCCTTCGTTTGCCCCGGAGCCACCTTCTGGGTTGCCGCCGCCGGACATGCCACCTACGCTGGAGCCCCCTTTTGGGGCGCCTCAGAGGCCTTCTTTTACTCCGCCGTCGTGCCCGCCTCCGCCGCCATGCCCGCCTCCGCCGCCCCAGCAATTCCCCTGCCCTCCTCAGCCGTCTCCTCCATGCCCCTGCCCTCCACCGCCCTGCGGCAATGATGCCTTCACGAAGTCCCTCCTCACGCGATTTGCCCCGGAGCCCCCGCCCCCGACGATCCCTTGCAATTGCGGGATAGCCATACCCATCAATTGCCCCGGGAATGGCTGCCCCACGTATCTCCTGATCCCACCGCCCCAGCAGGCGCCATCTATGAGCATGGACATGATGAATTTCGGGGGTCAATTTGGGGGCTGCGGGTGCTCCCAGCCCCCGCCGGACCCCCTGGCGGAGATCAAGTGCAATCTGGAGGCCATTCTCCAGGCTTTGCAGCAGCAGCAACCACCGTGAGATTTTGTTTTTGTTTTAAATTTATACATGGTATTACCGGTTTAGCAAAAGTACCCACATTTAACCGTTATATAGAGAATCACCAGTACAGTGGAATAACAACTCTGAAGGGAAGGGCAAAAAATAATGTTACAGGGAAATGTTGTTCTGTAGAAAATAAAATGTGTAATTTAGTGCACGAAGGACGGAAAAATAATGTTGCTACAGAGAAATGAAGTTATATAAAGATGCTAGCTATAAAGAGACTCCAACGTATAAGGAATAGTACCAGATCGTTACAGTCGACTCTCGCTATAACAGCTTCTATAAAGCATCAAATTTCGCTTGTTATAGCGAAAAATTGTCATAGAGAACAGACATTTCTACATATGTTAACAAATGGAGAAAGTTTTTGAGGGGAACATTTTTTGCTGCTGTTATAACGAGAATACCGTTATACAGGGGACTGTTATGTCATATAGAGACATCCACTGTAAAATGTAAAATTCCTAATATGTAATACAGTGGACTCTCGCTATTACTAATTACTATACCCTAAAAGGAAGGCCAAAATGGTTGTTATATGAAAACGTTATATGTATGGGACATTTACGGTGGACTCTCGCTACAACTACCCTGAAGGGGAGGGTAAAACTGGTCGTTATAGGTATATGGAAAAGTTGTTATATGGAATATTTAATATGTACACTACATATACGAAGGGCTGAAAAAGTTGTTATAGAGAGGAAATTGTTATAAGGATAGTTGTTATAAAGAGAGTCCAGTGTACATGTAAATCTCTCGTTCCTCTCGCAGGATGCCTGTGGATCTGAATGCCAACATGTACGACCAATTCCAGTATGAGGACCCTGGATGGAGCGAAATGAATTATGAGTACGTTTCTAGCATCTCTAGTAACATTATGTCTACATAATATATAAATATAAAGATTCCCTGATTCTAACGATAGTTAAATAATTACTATACAGAGAATTAATTATTTTTAATATACATATTAAATTAATTATGTTTCCTCGGTACACAGAACACCGCCGCAGCCGTTGAGCCAGGAGGAACCGGATGCCATTTACAGCCGCTACATGAAGCTTTGCCAGATGAAGAAGGAGTTGTGTAATAACGAGGTGGCCAAAGCTCAATTGGGGATTACCACGGAAGACTGCTGCAATTGGGATGCGGAGTGTAGCCTGATGAAGCAGGTGTTCGGGGAGCCGGAGGGGAAGAGACCCGAGAATGGTAAGGCATTCTTTCGGGGCTGAATTTATTGAACGAATTTATTTAGCTATTTTTAAACAAATAATTTTGTTAATAATTATATGCAATATATTTTTGTGCCAGCCTCGGAGGTGGATGTGAGTGCCAAGTCGAGCAAGAGCAAGACCAAAGCTTCGAAAAAGGGAAGCAAGACGTCTTTGAAGAAGAAGAAGAAGAAAAAGAAATAATTTCTTCCTAATTATAGCACACAAACTTAAATCAGCTGGAGCTCCAATAAAGCATACGTTCATTAAAGCATGGAGAGAAATAAGAAACGAGGGTTTTTATTAATCGGAAAATCTCAGGTGGGTGTAATCATATACCGTATGTTACACGTACATACGGCGCAACAGGCTCAACCGCTTATAACTTCTATGCAACAAGGCACAGACATGAGTTCACTAGCTTGTTGGAATGCTAGGAAGTCAAGCTTTCAGAATTGATAAGCATTTTGATTCAGACCCTGAATCAAAATACGGTGAAACATACGGTACATACATTATGATATACATATGTATGTATACAATATACAATATGACAATAACCAAAATGGTCATTTTGAACTTTCCCCCCAAAAATGTTTATTGACTCTGCTTACAGACTACATCCATGGGTACGGACATATTACATTCAATACACAGTAGGTACATACAATATAAGTTAGCCTGCGGCAGCTTTAGATTAAAATTTAAAATAGGTAACATACCAAAATTTTGGGCTCGTGATCAGAGAGAAACGTTTATAATTTTAGAAGACACCTTCTGTTTTTCTGTAATTCAAATTGTACAGGGTGGTTCGCAAAGGTCACGAATATCCCGGTAATTTTTGAAAGGGACAGTGTGACTTTGTTGAAGAGAGAAATATTCAATTTCAAATATTTCAAAAATGTCTACAGAATTTAACCATTCATTTGCAACAACTTAATGTAATTCAATTGAATTTTCATTGAAATTCATTTTCCTTCATTGGAACTCATTTTGTAGCACTGACATTATTCATATTCACGTTTTAACATCTGAATTTATTTATTTTTGTTTTCATTTAAATTCACTTTTTAACATTGGAACAATGGAAGGCATTTATTTAGCATTGAAAATTCATTTTAACAATAATTCAATTCATTTATTTTTATTTAAATACATCTTTTTCAACATGGGAATTCTTTTATTTAGCATTGAAATTCATTTTTAACAATTGAATTCATTTATTTTTATTTAAACGCATTTTTTAATTTTTTATATTTACTTTTTAAATTCTCTGGTAATTACCGTTATACATACGTGCTTATAAAACGCACGTCCTAGTGCCTGAAGTCTCTTTTAAATCTCCTCCTGTCCTGCTATTTCCCTGGAAAAGCGAGGCGGAAGAGATTTTTGGATCCGGAATTCATTTCTGGAAAACTCTATGTATATAACTATTTATCAGTACATATTATGTACAGGGTGATTCGGATATCAGGCGAATAAATTAAATTCCCATGCACATACGATGAGTACATCTTCCTGGCTCTGGAGGAACGATGGGCCATCCTGTACATGTATCAATAATCTATATCTACATATAGGATACATTATTTACATTTATAGTTACATATATATACATAATATATCTATATAATATATAGTACATAATATTTCATTTAAAACGTCTAATAAATATAGCCACACTCCGGGATAAATGGAACTTTTTTACAAGAAAATGTCCAGGAAATGCCGAAAAATGTTTCGCTTTTAGAACAAGATTAATTATGTAGCCGGCTGGCCATCCTTTTGACGTGGGAAGAACGCCGATCGTAATCAATACAATTGTATATTACAAACGTGAGATAGTTTTAAATATTTTTTAAATATTCAAGTGCAATTTTTTCGATATTTCCTTTCCCCCTAAAATTGTCTGTTGTCCAGTTTTACCACAAAATCCTCGAATGTTTTTTGTTGCTACCACGTCCATATTTTTGAGTTGCATTTGGAATAACTATTTTGAAGGGCGGAATTAAGGACGGAATTAATTAGTTAAAGAATTAATTAATAATTTAAAATAATTCTTGAAGGGCGTTGATTAGCAGTAGAGACTACAAACTCTCTTCTTGTCCTTGCTCCCTTTATTCCTTTTGGACAAGGTCTTTTCCGCCCTTTCGATTTCTCCCTCAGGATTGCACATGGGCGCGGCTTCCCCGTACAAACCCCGGAAATCCTTCCCGTACGTGCTCGTCCCTTCAATATTCGTGTTGTACGTGGGATACTTGGGGTCAAACTTGGAGGTCAACTCCCGTCCATTCCACCAGGGCTTCTCCGTCGGACCCGTGGGCTTCAGCCGTTGGTTGTTGAATTGATTTCGGTACTCTGCGGGCGAGCAAAAAACGAATATCAACAAAATATTATTCTTTTACCATCTCAGGTCACTTTTTCTCTCTCAATTCTTGGAAAATTTCTAGTCAATTGCAAGCCCTGCAAAATATATTATTTCTGTGCGAATACCCATCAGAAACTATGAAGCTTTGGCTTGATTCGATAGATTATCAATTCTGGCCAAACAATCCAACCTGAACTTGGCAAAGTCACTAAGCTTTTGCTCTTAAATATTTATTTTTAACACCCAATTTTTCTCATACTTTCCACTGCGCGAACAGTTTTATCCTTTTGAAACTCAACTTGAGACTTGAATTCAACTCAAAACTCAACTTGAAATTCAACTTGAAATTTAATTTGAGACTTAAAACTCAACTTGAATATTGGAACTCAACTTGTGGCTTAAAATTTCAATCTTAAACTCTACTTAACACTTGAAACTCAAATAAAAACTCAAATTGGGACCTAAAACTCAACTTGAAATTCAGCTTGAAACTCAACTTAAGAATTCAAATTCAACTTGTGGCTCAAAATTTCAACTTAAAATTCAACTTGAGACTTAAAGCTCAAATAAAAATTCAATTTGGGACCAAAAACTCGACTTAAAATTCAACTTGAGACTTGAAACTCAACTTGAAACTCAACCTGAGAGTTGAAACTCAACTTGAAAATAAACTGGAAACCGAGTGAGCATATCCGTGACTCACCGCCTAAGCAAATGAGCCCACAATGGCCCTAAATTTCTTCAACATCCTCATTCACATCAAGCCTTACGTATCTCTATCCATCATGTGCATATACCCAGTCCAAAAAAGAACCAGTGAACGTAATAGAAAGAGAGATTGTATCAAGAAAAGAAAATAGAAGAGAATCCTCCAGAGGGAATTACTTGATTGGTCCGACC
The DNA here is from genome assembly GCA_034698585.1 of Disparrhopalites patrizii. Taxonomy (NCBI): domain Eukaryota; kingdom Metazoa; phylum Arthropoda; class Collembola; order Symphypleona; family Sminthuridae; genus Disparrhopalites; species Disparrhopalites patrizii. The sequence goes on along the minus strand of JAQGBT010001663.1, from coordinate 15,762 downwards.
AACCTGACAAGAACCCGCAGGTGCACTGGGTCTTATTGTTATTAAAGTAGGTGAAGCCGCTCTTGCTATAATCCAAGTAATTGTTGCTGCTCCCATGATTATCCAACGGCGGACCTCCGTGACCTCCGTGACCTCCGTGGCCCCCACCGCCCCCACCCAAGCCCCTTGGAAGGGATCCCATCCCATAATGAGGGATTTGTTGCTGTTGTTGTGGCTGTTGTTGCTGCTGCGGATGATGTTGTTGTTGTTGCTGCTGATGCGGGGGCTGCTGATGACTCGGATGTTGGGGGTGGACGTAAGTCCCAGCGGGCGAGTGGGGGGAATTCCGATGCTCATTATGGTGACCTCCGTAGTGGGAGGGCGAATGGTGACTGGGCGGGGGCGGGGCGTATTGATGGGTCGAGGGCGGGGCTAAATGGTGGCTGGGTTGACCATGATGGCTTGGGGCGTGATGGCTTTGTTGGGCATGATGGCTTTGTTGGGCATGATGATTTTGCTGTGCATGATGACCCTGTTGGGAATGCTGCTGTGGCTGCTGTTGCTGCTGGAACTTGCTCATCTCATCCGGGAAGCGACAACTCTGGCCCGGACCGAGCCCGGTCATGGAGTATTCCTGTGGACTCCAGGGGATGGAATAGAAGACGGGGGAGCTGGTGCTGAAGCCGGAGGGGTTGGAACAGTGCCTCCGGCGGAGGTATTTATGCGCCAGACGCTCCTGCTTTTCCATCCCCCCGTTGCTTTGGGGATCCATGGCGTCCTCGGGGTAGAAGAGGTCCTTGCTGGAGATCTTTTTGCCCATCTTAGCCGCTCCTGAAACTCGGTCGGGGTCCTTTTGGCCCAGCCTTTATCCGAGTTGCACGCCCTGGAATTGACTTTCACTGGCCTACGTACTTGATTACGTTGGAAATAAAGGGATAATTAGGGACTGGTTGCTTCCTGGATTTTCCTTTTGTGCTAGAAAAAAATTGCTTTCTTTATTTGTCCAGTCAGACTTTCACCAGACTTTAATCTGTTGGACTTTCACTAGAATTTTTCCTGTTGAACTTACACCAGATTTTCTTCGGTCGGACTTTCACCCGAAAATCTTCAATTGGACTTTCACTAGAAATTTTTCAATTGGACTTTAACCAGATTTTCTCCTGCTGGACTTCACAAGAATTTTTTCAATTGGACTTTCACCAGATTTCACTAGCTGGACTTTCACCAGAATTTCTTCAATTAAGCTTTCACAGGAATTTCTGCAATTGGACTTTCACCAGATTTCACCGGACTTTCTGAAGTTGAACTGCTATCAGCTGTTTTTTTAAATTGTAATTTTACCAGCAATTTCCTCTATTTGAACTATCTGAAATAAAATTGTATAGTTGATGAATTTGGCAATATAACTTTTGCAAAACTTTTTTTATGACGCAAGTATGTAGTTAAAACCTTTCATAAAAACTTTAGCAGGTAGATTTCCTCCCAAAAAAAAGTTTACAAAAATATATTTGAATGTAAACCTTCTTCAGAAAGCAGAATTTAATACTTCCAAAAAAAATCCAGGAAAACGTTCACGGTAAAACAGGATTTTCAGGCAGGAGTATTTGAATCCGTAAATTACCGCTTGACAATCTCTTTCATAGACAGACCAGATTTTTGAGTAAATGCTTTCTCCCGGCCAAAGCAAAGTTGACTGTGAAAATGTGTCGCAGGACGCCTGTTCATATAAACTTTCTCCAAGGGAGAGAAGCAGAAGGAGAGAGAGAGAAGAGAGTGATGGAAAGGACGTTTTTCTCGCTTCCTCCTCATCCTTCTTTTCACCTTTTGTCCCATTATTATTAAAAGGAAATTCCTTTATGAAAGTAGAAGGAGGAAACTCCGTTTTTTCCACGTCCCATCGATTGACCTACTTGATTTACAATGTTATGAACCTTCACCAGCAAACGGTCGTCCCAGGGATGTTACCAAAAGAAAAACAATTGGTACAAACATTTTCTTTCTCTTCATAAAAGGCTCTATAAAGGGAAGGGAAAAAATTATAGTCCAACTCAAAGGAGTCAGCGAGTCCGTTGGGGCAGCAACTGACCACCTCCGAAAACGAAAGATGGACACGCAACCCTTTTTTTATGTCCTCACTTCGCCTTTGGGGGCAAAACCCATAAACTTTCACCTTTAGTTTGCACGCTATATTAAATCCCTTTGATATTTTTTTATATGAAATACCTCTGATTTCTTTTTTTTCAGTATAATTCCAAGGGAGTGTTTATTTTTGTTTTCAGGGGGAATTATACAAGTGAATTAATGGCTTTGCAAGGGAACTCGGGGTGATAATTAGATAAGGGCGAGAGCAGGTGTAAAGTGAAAGTGTGCATGAGTTGAGGGAGAAAGCAATGATATTATCAAGGAGAAAGCATATTGAAGGGGAAAGCCCCGGTTTTTTTATATTATTTTTTATACCATGTAAAAACACATGGGAATTTCCAGGAGGGAATCGCGGGAAAAAATCTTTATGGGGAAAGCATGGTCAGCTGGGCGAAAATGGAAGGGAAAGCGTGAGTAATGCCTTTCCCCACACTTTCCCCTTGTGCCAATTTATTTCCTCCTAGGACGTCTCTAATGGAAGGTAATTGATAAAACATTTTTTTTATTTCTATACACTCATGTATATATACATATACATAGTTTAGAATATATGTACATACATATGTATGTATTATAGATATATTTTATGTATATTCGTAGTTTTTATCTTCAATAATTTTTTTCTGTCATTGAAATAGAAAGGACCTCCGTCGAATTGCGTCCGCCGGCTTCGTAGTACATATAAAAACATGTAGGTAAGCACATTTTCAATCAAGGTCGGAGTTCCTATTGGTATACATATGTCGATGATTCATACTTACCGCCTATACTCTTGTATAAGTACATATTTAGTAAGGTGCACATGATTTTTTTTTTTAATATTTGCCATTTTTTGTTCAAGGTCTTTATTGTTATTCTCGGCAAGTGACAAAATCCCCTGTGGCGGTCTACAAATGGACTTTTACTATCCAAGGCGAGTCCTTTTCCTCGGAACAAAAAGCTATACAGTGGAGTCTCCCTATACCAAGCCTGTCTATAACAACATTTGCCTTAGAACAAGATTTGTCATTCCCCTATAGTATTTATGCATTATTAATTTGTTCCATATAAAAATATTTCTATACAGTGGAGTCTCTCTATAACAGCGTCCATGGGAACCCAAAATTTTGCTGTTATAAAAGGAATGCTGTTATAGAGAACACAATTAATAAGTATTCCATGTACAAGGTGCGGTGAATTTCCTGAGGTTATTCAGAACATGCTGTTATGAATACAGATAGACTCCAATGTAAAAGCATTTCTTTGTAACAATAACAATGCAGTTGAATCTCACTATAACGGCTTAGCAAAAGCACCTACATTTAATAATTACAGAGTATAACCTGTATAAGAAATAATACAGGTCCGTTATGGAAACAAACGTTAAATGGCGGGGGATTCAAAGTTAAAGAAAAACCGGTATAGGGAGAGAAATATGCGAAGGCGTGGCCTAAAACCGTTATAGAGAAGAAGGCTAAAGAGCGGGGGGAATCAAAGCAAGTGCAAAAACCGTTATAGAGGCTGAATGGCGGGGGATTCAAAACTTCCTCGTTATAGGGAAAAAACTGTGATAGAGAAAACTTTTTTAAAGAGAGCGAATTTATGATAGTAAATATCTCGGGAGGGTTTGTGGACACCGTTATACGGTGGAGTCTCTTTATAACAACTTTTCCATATAAAACATTATTTTTTCCGCCCTTCGTACTTGTATAGTATATATTTTATGTTTTATACAGTGGAGTATCTTTATAAAGGGTCTCTTTATAAAACCTTTTCTATACAACAACATTATTTCTCCCGCCCTTCGTACATATAAGCTGCATATTTTTTGTTCGGTATAACAACTTTTACCTGTAACAATATTTTTATCCCTTCCCTTCAGAGCTGTTATACCTATAGACTCCACTGTATACATATATAATATAACAACAGTTCCTCGTAACAATATTTTTCCCTCTTCCCTTCAGTGTTGTTACAGTCGACTCTCTATGAGAGCACCCTATCTGCACCAGCAAAAGTGCTCTTCAAACGAACTGCTGGTACATATAGAGAATTAGTTAAAAAATATTAATATTAATTAATTCCGATTATTTTCAGGCTTAACTTTGATAATTTTCCAAATTCTAACAATATTTACAAAATTAGGCTTAAATATTTACATTTTAGTGAGAAAAGAAAGAAAGTGTGCTTGTATAGAGTTCCGTTGCTGTTCTAGAGAAAGCGTTAATGTTGAAGGGAAGCCTGACTTGGGCGCTAATGCTCTTATAGGGAGAAAGTGCTGTTATAGTGAGAGGAATGCGATGGAGGGAAGAAAATAGCCTGCTGTTGTAGAGTAACTCCTGTTACAAAGAGTGCTCTTATAGAGAGATCACTTTACATGGTAAAGCTGTAGGGAGATTCAGCACTGCTGTTATAGAGTACTTACTCTATAGTACTTGCTCTTATAGGGAGGGCCGGTATAGGGAGATTCGACTGTAAACAGAGACTCCACTGTAGTGCAAAAACTGTTATAGATAGGCACGTTATATGTATAGAGAGTCGACTGTATATCCATAGTTGCTGAAGAGAATGTGCTGTTATAAGGAGAGTGTTGCTGTCATAAACAGACTTTGCAGGAGGTTGGCGGATATCCCGGGAGTAAATGAGACAATGGACCGCCGCCTGGAAATTTCCTGGAAGTAGCTCCATGCGAAAGTGTGACCAGTGCTATTTTTGCATTCATGCTGTCACTGGAGTCCCGCTGGAACTCATTGTCAGGATTCTTTTGTATGGAGAAATCCATTTCCTAGTTAGGACTGTCTATAAAATGTTTTTTTTCTTCTAATTCCATCTGAGTGGGCGATGGATCAATAATCGGCGGAATCAAGGGATTTCTCTTGCTTTTTCCCCATCTATTTTTGGCTCTGTCATAGGATAACTTGGTGACACTTTTCGGTTACTTTGTATATGCTCTATATATACTTATAGGTAGCTATACGTCTGTGTTGCTATGTCTATATATAATGTTGCTTCGCACTCCCGACGTTGTTTTCATCAACAATGCCCCATTGACTTGGTCATCCTTAAATACAGGAGAAAGCATTAGAAAGCAAAATAAAATACAAATGTATCACGAGAAAGAAAAACTGGATTTCTATGAAAAATATCCTGAAAAAAATCGGGGGAAAAAAAGTGGAGCGGTTCTCCATTTATTTTCTTCCGGGCTTCCAACAGAGAATAGAAAAGCTCCGGCGGCTTTTAGTAATTCACGCTTGAATATGAACTTGAACAGACTCTGATGAATTTGAATAAATAGCTTGACTGTAGACTCCAATTAAGATTTTTAACACGTCACTTGTTGCAGACGATGACTGATGCTTTTGAATATGATGCTGTGTAAATGAGCAGATTTAATGGATAAAATTATTGTTGTGAATTAAATTGTAAAATGCTGGTAAATATGAGTCATTTGTCAGCTCGTGCTGACGAAATTGCTACGCTTTTCGCCAGCACTTTCTGGCAATGCTTATTATGCATTTAGTACAGAAATGTCATGTACAGTGACTCTCTCTATAACAACTCTCCTTATAACAACTTTTACTCTATAACAACTTTATTTTTCAGCCCTTCGTATATGAAGTGTACGTATTAAATGTTCTATATAACAACTTTTCTATATAACAATCATTTTTGCCCATCGATGGTCCACTGGAATTCGGTTTTTTAGATTAATTCATTAATTCGTATTTCAAGTTCAATTCAACCATGATTTATTTATTTGAGTCAATTAATTTAAATAATGTGGACTCTCTCTGTAACAACTCTCCTTATAACAATTTTACTCCTTATACAACTTTATTTTTCAGCCCTCCGTACATGCAGTGTACGTATTAACTGTTCCATATACGGTGGAGTCTCAGTATAACAACTCTGAAGGGGAGGGAAAAATATTGTTATAGGGAAAAGTTGTTGTATTGGACATTAAATATGCATCTTACATGTACGAAGGGCTGGAAAAATATTGTGGTTAAAGAGAATTGTGGTTATAAAGAGACTTTTTATGTGGAGACTGCAATGTAACAACTTTTCCATATTATGTAAAACAACCATTTTTGCCCTTCCCTTCCGGGTTGTTATACCGAGAAATGTTACTGTAGTTAATTGTAGTCATAGGTCTTAGTTAAATGTACAGTCGACTCTCTCTATAACGGGCATCCATATAACGGTTTTCGCACTAAAACGGTGTACACAAACCCACCCGAGAGCTTTGCTGCGCTAAATTCACTCTCTATAACGGTTTTCTCTATTACAGTTTTTCCTCTATGCCGTGTAAGTTTTGAATCCCCCCATCGTTAGGCCTCTCTCCCTATAACAGTTTTAGACCACGCCTTCGCAAATTCCTCTCCCTATACCGGTTTTTCTTTAATTTTGCATCCCCCCCCGCCATTAAATGTTTTACTGTATCTTGTTTTATTCCTCATACCGGTTATTCTCTAATGCAATGCGGTTAAATGCAGGTGCTTTTTGCTACGCCGTTATAGAGAGAGTCGACTGTAGACAGTTTGATTGGTTGAAATACTTAATTGGTGAGAGATGATTGAAGTTTGAGATGAAGATGAATTTTAGTTCCGACCTGAGATTTGATGATACACGTTCTCACTGAAATTGATTGACTTTCATTGAGATTTGTTTGACTTGGATGTGGAATAAATTGCTTCGTTGTATTTTACTTTAATTGCTGCCGAAACCTGATCTTTGCATTTTTCCGAATTTATTACTTTGTGTGGAATTATTCCAACTTTGGAACTCTGGAAACTCCAACCTGAATAGATTTCGATGGATTTGAATAAGTCACATTTAAATCAATTTTTTAAATTTACGTCAATTTATTTAAATTAATTGACTCAAATAGATCATGGTTGGATTGAACTTGAAATACGAATTAATGGATTAGTCTAAACCCGAATTAGTTCAACTCAATCTGAATTGAATCCACAAGTTCGTGTTCAACTTCTGGCATTTGTTCGGAGCCCTAGAAAATTCTGGGGAAAGGAGTGAAAGTGTAAATTTCTCATTTCCTCCTTGTCCACCCATTTCCCGGTTCCCTCCCATTTGGCGTGGAATCGGAGGGGAAAAAACCCATTATGCGGAGGTGATAAGACAACACTTCTTCCTCCAAATCGTCCATCCTGTACGATTTCCTGAATCTATGGCGTAGATTGTATCAGTTTGCGTGATAAAATCCGGAGGCGGGTGAAAGCACTCACCATTTAAATGGAGCCGGGTGCGGCTCTCCGACAATCCCTATATTATACACATTGGAAATTACATGTTCCTTTATACATTCACAATCTATATATACAAATATATACATATAGGCTTGTATGCATACTAATATGTACCTATATATACAAATAAAGTTATACAATGCATATTATATGTATAAAATCAGACAATCAAACGTGATCAAGAAAGCTCTCTGAGTTTGTCTGTGTAAGTTTGTTGACTTTTTGGCTCTTCCAGCTCCTTCTCGTCCTCAATATTTTCGACCGTATCAAAAGACATCAGAGTGTGTCAGCAGGTTTTTTTTTTACTTTCCAAACTAACAAGAAGAGTCCGTGAAAAAGTTTTGTATGGCGTGGCGTGGACATTATCGTAAAGGCAAGACGAAGAACATGACAAAGAGCTCCAGATTTTTCCTGGAGAGTGTTAATTGATGGGTGCGGATTGAGATTAAAAATGTTCTGTCCATGCAAAATGCTGTCTCCCAAGAAAGTCCTTTGAGGGCCGATGCGAAAGGCATAAATGTTTCTCCGCAGTCATCAACTTTTGCGCTCCACACGTGTCAAAGATGGCTTGTTTATACAGTGAATTCTCTCTATAACAAATCTCCTTATAATAACTTTTACTTTGTGTCAACTTCATTTTTCAACCATTTGTATATGCAGTGCACATATTCAGTGTTCCATATAACAACCATGTTTGGCCTTCCCATGATGGTTGTTATAGCGAGAGCTCACTGTATGAGGCTTAGTTGTTCCCAGCATAAAGAATTTATTGAGTTTCGCTCAACTTTCAAATTGGGAAAATCCAATCAATTGTTTTGTAAATAATTCTCAGGGTTCCTGTCAAAGTTAAAAATAAGTCCGGGCTTTTAAGATAGTTTATTTTTTCCCAAGATATGACATCCGAATCGGTATGCGAATTCAAATGGGAATTATATTTTTATTTTTTAGTATTTTAATCGGAATTAGTATCCACATTTGTGCTAGAAAAATATTGTAATTGGAATTTATAATTGCAAATACATTCGAAATTCAAATTCGTATTCAAAAGTTGACATTTGGATTCCGATACTTTATTGCTATTCCAAAATTCCTTCATTTTGTTGCTAATTTCGGCCTTCGGACCAGTTTTTTTGGCAAAATCATGGTACAGTCGACTCTTGCTATACCAGCCATCCCTATAAGAGCACTTACTCTGTAACAGCATTGCTTAATCTCCCCTGCAGCTTTACCATGTAAAGTGCGCTCTCTGTAAGAGCACTCCCTATACAGCAGTTACACTATCACAGCAGGGTATTTTCTTCCCTCGCGCACGTTCCTCTCACTATAACAGCACTTTCTTCCTATAAGAGCATTAGCGCCCAAGTCAGGTTTCCCTTCAACATTAACTTTTTCTCTATAACAGCACCGGAACTTGATACCAGCACAATTTTATTATTTTCTCACTAAAATGCAAATATTTACGCCCAATTTTGTAAATATTGTTAGAATTTGGAAAATTATGGAAGTTAAGCCTGAAAATAATCTTAATTAATTCATAGTAATATTTTTTTTAGTAATTATCAGATACCAGCAGTTCGTACTTTTAAGAGCACTTTTTCTGGTGCAGATACGGTGCTCTTATAGGGAGAGTTGATTGTATTGTAACGATGATATTTTCCATTGGCAGCTATACTTGTTTCGTCCGTAACAGCATCGATTGTTGCAAAATCAGAGTTGCGGAGTCAATTTATAATTTTGTGTATTGATTTTTGCGTTTATTTTAAGCTACAAATTACCTCAAATTGCATTACAAGTAAATTTTTACAAATATTCGAAAAGTATTTGAATGCGTATTTATATGTCTGAATATTTGAATAAAATTGTATCGGATTTAGAATGTATATTTTAGATTTAATTTAAGTTTGTATTCATAATTAGTTTAGTAAAACATTTATTTTAATTCATATTTTTTCGCATGCCGTTCCTTGCGTGTTTTCGCGAATTATTCTTCAGTTTTTCACCTAACCATAAGAACGCATGGAATTAATACAAGGAATGTCTTATGAGTCGATATAATACAAAAAGAGCTTTTAACCGGAGAGAATTCAGCTTCGCCAAGAAATGCATTTTTCTCAAGAACTTTTTAGCTTTTTACTTTCAAGATCAGGATATTGACCTAAATGACAAAGGTTTTCTTTTATTGCAATTTTTTTTGCACAGATTCTTAACAGCACTTTACAATTATGACCATATAAAAATGACCAAATAAAACATGAAGAGTAAAAGTATTTTTCTACAAGTCCATACATACACCTTGGTAAGGTCGGGGGAAAAGCGACAGGAAAATAAAAGGGTTGAGGCATTCCCCAGTTTTTTTTTATTTATTTTTTTGCAACGAGACTTTTACACGGGGAAGCAACTCACCATGTAATTTTCTGCACACGACCAATTTTTTTCTTTCATCAAGGCATGTCCTCGTTATAAATAAGGATTATATTTATATGTATACTTGCATATACTATTATTTTCGCAAAAAAAAAAAACAATTCGTCATGCTCCAAAACTCCGTTTTGTTTGTTGACAAGGGCACAGACGAGCAAGCTTGGCGTGTTTTCTTCAGGTCTCACCTTCGTCTATAACGCTGTTTATTGTCCATAAAAAAAGTTGATGGGATTCATCAACAGAAAGAATGTCGTGCAGATTTTTTTCTTTTAATTTACTTTTTTTCAAATTATAATAATTTTCACTTTTTCTCATGACGCTGTCACTTTTATTTCGACCATTTTTTTGGCGTAGATTCTCCCTTTTAATGGGTCAATGTAAATGTTATGCTTCAAGGTTATCTTTTTTTTGGAGGGTAATTAATAACGAAAAAGCGGTGGCTATTTTTGCAAAAAATAAACGAAAAGAGAGAGAAAAAGTGCGAATCTTGGGGATCTTTTGGTGTGGTCAGTTTTTGACTATTTTCACTTTTTTTCGCATTCTTGTAAGGATTTGGATGGGAGCAAAATCTATTTTTACATTTTCTGGTTATCACACTCGCAATTATGCACTTTGGGCGAGAAAAAGAAAATTTATTTCAGCATTATGATTATTCCATTAAAAATGCATGCCATTCGCTTCTCACGTAAAAATGTAAATTGGGAGTGCAAAAAGGGAGTAATTGCTATAAAATTCATTGACCTTTCGTACATTTCTTTCAGAATTGAAATTCCGAAGATGTGCAGAGACAAATTCTTCTCTTTTAATTCTTCTCACATGAAAGTCTGGATTCTTTTAAAGGATTTTAAAAGATTCATTTCTCCCCAAAAATATAATTATGGCTCATGGTTCCTATTGATCTGAATAGTAATAATGGACAGCGTAAGGATGAGGCTGACCACCTGGAAATAATTTCAAAAAAGCTATTATTATTAAAAAATTATTAAACTGGATTTAAATTACTAAAACATTCGCCATCAAGTATATTAAATCGCCTCAATCGAGTATATTAAAAAGGAGTCTGAGCTATACCTATACAATATTTCGTATTAATGTATAGATTTCCAGGAAAGGATATACCGCCTGAAACAGAATGATACAGCTATGCCACACAATTGCAAAGGCATGATTCTAGTACAAAATTGTATTGCAGATCTAGAAAAAAAAATTATTCCGATCCGATCACAATTACGGAAATTATGGCTGTTTTTCAAAAAAAAGTTTCAAAATTTCAATTTTTGGCCAGCTACATGTTTTGTTTCCGCCTTTAAAATTAAATTGTTCTGTTCCTCCACTCACACAAAGCAGAAAAAGCATGAATCCTGAGCAGAATGTTATGGCGGATCTGGGAAAAAATCCGCATTTAAAACAAACAAGAAATCACCAAGTTATGACGATTTTCCTTTACCAAGTTAAAAAAATTAAAATTTTCGAAAAATCTATTTTTTTTATTTTTTTTTTAAAAACGCATGTTTCTAATATAAAATTGTATTGCGAATCCAGCAAAATAAATTTTATCCAGATCGGACCAAAATTACGGAAGTTATGGTGGTTTTTCAAAAAAAAGTTTAAGCAGCTCTCATCTCTAAACCTTTTTTTGAAAAACAGCCATAAGCATCGTAATTGTTGTCGAATCGGGACCATTTTTTCCCCTAGATCCGCAATACAATTCTGTATAGGAAACATTGCCTTTGCAATTACGTGACATTGCTGGATCATACTGTTTAAGCGGGGCTATATCCTTTCTTGGAACAGATACATAAGTTATTTGCATATACCTGTCCGGTGAGAGTGTCATTAATGACAAAGAAACTGCCCACTCCGTAGCGCTCCCACGTGATGTCATCCAGAAGGAGGGCCAATTGCCGGTAGGGAATCTGACCCGAACGTGTCACTAGCCACCGTTTCCTCCGGGTTGCCTGTTGAGCATTTTGGTCATATTTTTTAATTTATTTTATCATATAAAAAATAAAATTCAAAAAACATAAAATACCATGTTCATACAGCCTCCAAAATTTTTATAATTGCAATTTATGATGAAACTATGTTTTTCAAGGCTTAAAATCGCATTTACAGTCAACTCTCTCTATAACAGCATCCCATCTACACCAGAAAAAGTGCTCTTGTAGCGAACTGCTGGTATAGAGAATTAGTAAAAAAAATATTAATAAAAATTATTTAATATTATTTTCAGGCATAACTTTGATAATTTTCCAAATTCCAACAATATTTACACAATTGGGTGAAACATTTGCATTTTAGCGAGAAAATAAAGAAATTGTGCTGGTACAGAGTTCCGGTGCTGTTATAGAGAAAAATTTAATGTCGAAGGGATACCTCACTTAGGCACTAATGCTCTGATAGGAAGAAAGTGTTGTTATGGTGAGAGGAATGCGACCAAGGGAAGAAAATGCCCTGCTGTTGTAGAGTAATTGCTGTTATAGGGAATGCTCTTCTGGAGAGCGTACTTTAAATGGTGAAGCTGTAGGAGGGATTCAGCGCTACTGTTATAGAGGGAGTACTCTTATAGGGAGGGCCGGTATAGGGATAGTCGACTGTATGTTTTTCGAGACTGCAAAATGCATTTAGTGTAACATAGGGAAAGTCCAAGAAAAGTAGGGCCTAACCATCAAATTAATTTTAATGCACCAGCAGAGCACTAAACCCAAGTAGAAAAGGTAGACGGCGGTGCTGTAGCGATTCACGAATCCCGGGCGGTTGAACATGTCCACGATGTGAATGGCATAGAAGGGGGAGCAGTACAAGGAATAGAAGCAGGCCACCAAGCCGAAAGCCCCATTGAATTTCTTCACAAGCCTCCGATGGGCATCCATTATTTCCAGAATCTAAATTGAACCCAAATAATTTCATATAAATACTCTCTAAATATAAATCTCATGCAAATTCCGGCTTCAATTGCTTTCCAATTACCAAATACGAATTCGATCAATTTAGAGGCTAAACACTGGAAATTGCGGGCAATTTAGCGGATTACAGCTAAAACATGTTTACATCCTAAATTATTTACTGTACGTATAATTGCGTTCAAGGCAACACAAATAGAAATTTCATGGGAGTGAATTCGTGGCAATATTTACTACGGCGTATAGCGCACCTCATTGTCCGTCAAATCGCCTTGGGCGAGAATCCCTTCCTGAATGTCGGAGGCAATGCTGTACATGAGGAGCGTCACGGACACGGCCGTCATGTCGTCGAAATGAATGATGGCGGAGTTGTGACAGTTGATGAGGAGGTTGATGGTGAGGAGGACGGGATAGAGAGGATGTCCTTCCCAGGAGGACGCCTGGATCCGGAAGATCTTCTGGGCGGAGAGCTGGAGAGCCCGGTAGAAGTCCTCCCACGTCCAGTGAACCATCCCCCAGGCGAGGCAGAAGTAGTAGTAGACCGGGCAGATGTAGAGTAGGAAGAGCATCGTGTGGAATGTGGATCTCTGCGTTGTATACAGGAATATTAACCGCTTCCCTCTTTGGTATGGAATTTTTCGAGATAATTTACGATTTCCATGAAACTATTGGCCAGAAGTTCTCTTACATTTGCTCTGAATTCTGGTAAAACTGCCCAGGATTTCTATTTTAAAGTCGCACAAACGGTCTTTTAAAATTGCCCACAAGCTCTCCTAAAACGTTTTGGAATTCCATTTCAAACTACATAGTCAGGAACTCTCTTTTTTTTCGAATTCCTCGACGTTCTATGAAACAGTTCCGAAGTTCTACTAAAATTGTGCCGAATTTCTAAAACTCTCCAGAAGTTCCACGAAACTGTCCAGAATTTCGCTTAAATTTGCTCCGAATGTTTTGCTAAGCTGTCCAGAAGTTCTGCGAAACTGCCCTGAAGTTCTGTGAAATTATCCGAAAGTTCTATGAAATTGTCCTGAAGTTCCATGACATTGTCCAGAAGTTCCATGAAATTGTCCAGAAGCTTTATGAAGTTGTCCAGAAACTCTATGAAATGTCCAGAAGTTCTATGAAATGTCCAGAAGTTTTATGAAATGTCCAGAAGTTCTATGAAATTGACCAGAAGTTCTATGAAATTGACCAGAAGTTATGTGAAATTGTCCAGAAGCTCTATGAAATGTCCAGAAGTTTTATGAAATGTCTAGAAGTTATGTGAAATTGTCCAGAAGTTCTATGAAATGTCCAGAAGTTTTATGAAATGTCCAGAAGTTTTATGAAATGTCCAGAAGTTATGTGAAATTGTCCAGAAACTCTATGAAATTGTCCAGAAGTTCTATGAAATGTTCAGAAGTTCTATGAAGTTGACCAGAAGTTATGTGAAATTGTCCAGAAGTTCTATGAAACTGCTTCGAATTGTTTCAAAATTTTTCTTGAACTATCCAGAAGTTCTACAAGCCTGTTCAGAAGTCGTACTAAATTTATTCCGAATATTTTTCAAACTGCTTAGAAGCTCTGTGCAACAGTCCAGATGTCCTACTGAAACTGTTCCGAATTTTATGGTTAACTGTCCAGAAGTTCTATCAAATTGTGCAAAGTCCTACTAAAATTGTTCCGAATTTTTCTTAAAAATGTCCATTCTTAAAAATAACATTTGCTGAAAGTCCCCTTAACAGAACATTCTTTGCTATTACTCCATGTAAAATGTTTTGCTGTACTTCTCCTACTAACATGCTCCAGGAATTGCTGGAACTTCTACAGGAGTTGCATCGACTCCCTAAGCAGACGCATCGCAGCTCCATAAGAGAAGCTTCAAATAAACTTGTCCAGACAGAAGCTATAATTAATAAAAACGTAAAAACTCCATTACGATCTTACCCAAAACGTCCTTGGACAAGAGACCTTGAGCACCGGAGAATCTTGGAGCTCATCCAGAAACTCCTGGAAGGCCCTCCGCTTCAGCCAGAAGCTGGCACCGAGGCTGAAATCGAAGATGCAGATACCGATTTGAGAGCAAAAATCGAAATACCGAAAGGAGTCCCTCGCCGTCTGGACATAATTGATCCCCTGCGAGATCCAGAATATCGTCACCCCCAAGCCCAGCAGGTGCGTGATTATCCAGGTGATCCTCTGATACAGCGGAGACTCCACCCGGAACCGCTGGGTACTCGTGTCAAAGGTCACTCTCCAGGGCACGATGAAGGCATTGGACAAGAAAAAGCCCATGACTTCCAGATGCTGGAACCAGCCGGACATCGCCTGAGAACTCATCACTGCTATCAGACTTTTCCCAGAGGATACAACCGACTTTTCGCTCATCACTGCCATTACTAATCTCCTGAATCGCAAAAGTCCTGGCCGTGCACTCATTTGTACAGCTGCACACAGAATTTTTTGCCTTGTGAAAGGTCCCGAGAAATTCCAATTGGTACAATTGTCCGCCTCCAGATTTCATTATTGATCAAGAATGTCGTTTCTGCTATTCAGAACTTTAATTACACGTAATAATTACTTGGGGCTTTACAAGTTGATAGATGTGCAAACAAGGGAAATTGTGGCCACCATTAATGTATGTACAGGGTGCCAAGAAACGATATGCCCCCCCCCTAAACAATATGACGCAACAATGCTACAAAATACGTAAAGCATGTTTCCCACACAGAATTGTATTGTGCATCCAGGAAAAAAAATTTATTCCGATCCGACCACAATTACGGAAGTTATGGCGGTTTTTCAAAAAAAAAGTTTAAAAATCTCTGATCTCTATAAAAACTTTTTTTGAACTCGTTTTTGAAAGACAGTCATAACTTCTGTAATTGTGGTCGGATCAGAATTTTTTTTTCTTAGGTGCACAATGAAATTCTGTGTGGGAAACATGCAGGGTATTGTGGATTACACAGAATTTTGCGGGATTACGGATTACGGATTATTCTGATTTTATTTTTGGGATTACGGATTACACGTAGACTTTAGCGTAGCCACGGGATTACGGATTACGGATTACACTAAAATTATTTTATATT
>JAQGBT010001662.1:0-29856 GCA_034698585.1 Disparrhopalites patrizii | reverse complement strand
TTTAATGTACAGATACCCGTTGGTGTACTATTCAGCAATTAATTAATTTTTAATTACTAATTAATTGCATTTGAATATCCGAGGTATTAATTTCGGACCAAATAATAATTAAGTTAATAATTTTTAATTGATAATTACAGCCTGGTGATTTAAAGCTGTAATAATTAAGTATTTAGTAAATGTAACTTTAATCCACGGTAATTGGTAATTACAAATTAAATTTTCCAGTAGTTAATTGGTAATTGATAATTATTAATTTCAAACGCGTTAAATTTCACAGTACTGCAATTCGAACTCGGTTGTTGTACATTTAAGTTAAAATAATGCCAATTTTTAGTTTGTTTATTCAAGTTCTTCATAATTTAACTAACTTGTATACTTCACCTGCGGTAGTCCAGGATTGAATCGCAATTTAAATCGCAATTTAAATTAAAAAGTAGTTAACCTATGCCGAGCATTTTCAAAAGGCTGAATTGGTCAGAGACGTATTTGTGCCTAAAAATTGTCGAGTGTGAAATCGAACTTGGTATCGAAACTTTACTTGAAAATTGAACTCAAAGAGAACCTCTATTTAAAGCATTAAACATTACCCAATTGATATGTCACTTCTCCTGTGATGTCCGATTTCAAAATACTGCAATTTCAACATTTGGTTCATCTAATTTTTGCTTATAACATTTTATTTCACATCCATTCCATAAATCTTCGTTGTTCACAGAATGAATGGGCCATCCGCAGACATATTCTTGGGAAACGGGGAAAGTATACGAAGAAATACTTAACTGCCTTGGAATTTCACAACTATACGGGTATTCCTTAAAGGCTTATGTATACAACTCCTTGTATGTGCTGTTCATTTCATTCCGTGATTTCCGTCTCGAGCAATGCGATTTCCTGTACATACTTGAAATTATACAGGTATGAAGTAATTAAGAAGAAAGTATGTGGCTTCATCGTTATAAGTATTATTAAGGACACGCCAGAAATCCGTAGAATTTCACATGGCATCACTTGAGCCCATTCTTTCGGGGGGAAATGTGGAAATATACACCTTGCGGGAGAATTAGAGGCGGGAGTGGGAGTAAATAAGCTTACGAGTGCTGTATAGATTTGTGTCATCTATGCGCCTCCAAACTTGCACGTCAAGCTTTTGTCAACGATTCTCAAAAACTCCTCGTGCACGATGGAAAACATAACATCAAAGTCGGATTCGTTTGAGTTACCTCGTATTGAATGAACAACGTGTGCATAAACACCTTGTTCAATTAATTATTTCAACCAACGCAGATCTGCAAGTTGACATTCTAAACTACTCTGGAATTAATTCGGGCGTGAGTTTGTTTTCTATTGTTTTCTGTTTTTCAAAGGACTGGGTTGAGTCGGATAGGAATATGATGGAAGTGCGGAGGTGGATCGAGAAAATCCTTTATCTGTCTCTGTTTTTCTCTCTTTCACTCTCTTTTTTACTTTCTCTTTCAGTTTCTACTTCTCTCACTCCCTCTCTCTTTTCTATTCAGTTTCTATGTCTCTTTCTTTTCTCTTTTTAGTTTCTATTTCTCTCTTTCCTCTTTTTTATTTTAAGTTTCTATTTCTCTCTTTCCTCTTTTTTATTTTAAGTTTCTATTTCTTTCTATTTTTTATCTTCATTTTATATTTGTCTCTCTTTTTCATCTTCACTTACGTTTTGTATTTTTCTCATGTTCATTTTCTCTTTCACTTTGTATGTATCACTCTTTCTCATTTTCCCTTTCACTTCGTATGTATCTCTCTCTTTTATTTTCTCTTCACTTTATTTTGGTCTCTTTATTATTTTCTCTTCACTTTATTCCGGTCTCTTTATTATTTTCTCTTCACTTTATTTTGGTCTCTTTATTATTTTCTCTTCACTTTATTTTGGTCTCTTTATTATTTTCTCTTCACTTTATTTTGGTCTCTCTATTATTTTCACTTTGACTTTCTAATTCTCTCTTTATTATTTTCTTTTTGACTTTCTGTATATTTCTCTCTCGTTATTATTTTCTCTTAGACTTTCTATATATTTCTCTTTCTCTTTACTTTCGCTTTTAATCTACTTATACTCTGTTTCTCCTTCGCTCTAGTTTTTTCTCTCTTTCCATGGCACACGTTGTCTGGTTCTCTCTTCATTGGCTCTCTCTTTTGCATTGTTGGTTTAGGTTTTTCTCTAGTATTCACTCTTTCTCTCTCTCCTTCTCCTTCTGTCTCTGGTTCTTTATGTCGCTCTCTTTCTTGTTCTGTCTGTCGTTGACCCAATTTCTCCCTCTCTGAAGCCCAATCAATGCCGTGTCTAATTACCATTTGCTTTCATCGGCCATATCCTGCCTTCAGGGCAGACAATGAAGTTTTTGTTTTCAGTTCGACAAAGCAAACGTCAGAATTGGAGGCAGCGAGCAGAACATACATTCCGTGTGATCAAAATCCAAATGTTTTTTGTTTCTGTTTAATTAACATAAAACTCTGAAAAACAAGCTCTGCGTCACAGAAAAATTCAACCTTTTGGTGACTTCTATAAAAAGATGTCGACTGATGGCACATCTGAACTGAATACTAAGTAAAGTATTTCATAATGACCCTACCTATTTGTGGGAGAGATTAAAATTCATTCAGAGGTAATTGGGTTTTACCCAAAATAAATTTCCTGGAACTTCTCCAGCTTGTTTCGATCGATATAAATTGATGTTGCTAACATTTCTGAGTAGAACATTGCTTGGTGCGGTAATACTTTTTTTTATTTTGTGGAGATTAAAATTGACTTGGCCATTTTAGGATGATCTTGAGATGGAATTGGAGAGGAGGCACGGCGATGATGCGTGACGGGAATAAATTACATAAAAAAACTGATTAGGCCAGAATTTTTATTTTCTGTGCGCTTTAATTCAAATCTCTTACAACTGGAGATTTTTCTTTCAGGTTCCCCCATCTCTACATTGTATTTGCTCTGCATGGCTTCTTTCCCCCCAAAACGTTAATCCAAAGGGATGACCTTGTGATTAGAAATCGCTTTAAATCGCACGAAATTATGCATTAAATCATGCATAATTTCGTGCGTTATTACGGTGGAAAAGGAAGGACATACCTAATCAATTTGTGTATTGAGGCCGCTAGGAAATGGTCAAAAAATGTACTTCACTCTCGATATGCTTCTCTTTCTTGTCCATATTAGCAAGCATTCGTAAAAAACAACTTATGAAAATTGACTTCGCCCACGATATGTTTTATTTATGTTGCTTTATTGTCAAATCGAAACAGCACATTATGTGCATATATACTGATTTCCTGAGACAAGCTCCAGTTTTCTTGGTACATTAGATCAGCCAGCATTCGTATATGTAAAAATAAAAATGATGAAATTTGATAAACTGCGCAATTACAAAATATGCGCATTGCCCTCAACCTTTTGCCCCCTAATTTACTCCATGGATGTTCAATACGGAGTTACGGAGAAATACAAAAAATCACCACGTGGGAAAGCTGGTTTTCTCCCGTTTTTTTCCACGGAAATTAAAATTCTGCCTTCCCACACACGTTATTGACATAACAAGTGAACAGGGGAGTTCGGACGTGTTTTGGATCTCAAATTCCCTCTATGTACTTCATACGTTTTAACTCTTCTCTTGAGGTCTTCTGAAACTGAAAAAATAATGACATTCCCCACGTCTCCACTCACGTATTTTTTTTAAATCAATAAGAGAAGAAAAAAATATGCGCGTGGGAAATATTGGGATTCATGGGGGCGATGGGGGTGTTGTGCCCGTGTTTTTTCAATATGTACGTATATCTGTCATTTCCATGGAATGGCAATGATGTAAGTTTATGAAACCCGCATACATATTTTCGAAGTATGGATGATTTGAGTCTGGTGATTTGGGACTTCTAAGGTGTTTTTTTCACAATATTTCTGCTCGACTCACACGAAAGTACATTTTTGTAAGTACATACATGAAAAGAGCATTTTTTAAATTCCATCTACCTATAGGTATTCCCTTTTTATTTATCTCATAACTCGCAAACTCGCATGCATACATTGGTATTTTATTATTGGGAAATCGGAATATAGTGTCACGAGGTCACGATTTTTATTACCATTTTTTACGTATACGTAATATGAGAGTATGAGACGCACTTTATTACACGAGTTTTGTTTTTGCCTATACGGAGCACCTGGTGCGGGTGAATTTGGCCGCCATTGATATAATAATCACATATATTATGAAAATTGCATTATTCGTTCGACTTTTTGGAATCACTGCGTCGCATATTGACTGCGACCTTCTACCAGATAATAATAGTTAATAGTGACAGTGACAGTCTGATAGTGACATGTGACATTTGACATTATCAACAAAACAATGTTCCACTATTGCATGTCGTTGTACTCCACACCAAGAAATATGCCATAGTAGTTAAAAAAGAGATTAAAAATAGAATTTTTTTATTATATAAAATACAAATGGATTCTTGCGTTATATGTATCAATAATAGTATATTTATGTACACACATATAATATATACAGGTTTAACTATATAATATAATATATAACTATAATATAAGATGTAATATTTTTTAGATGACGTGGACAGAAAATTGATCTCAGATCTCATCTCTCTCCAACTTACATTGTTCTTACATAGTTAGATGTTTGATTCGTTCTTACTTTCTTACATTTTATTATATCAAACAATCCAACATCCAAAATTCAAACGCAAATAGCTTCCGCTTCCACTGTTCCACTTCTCGCCTTCTAATTAATAATTTTTCTATTTCCAATGTCCATTAATTCCACTTCCAGTAAATGGAAGTCCGAAAGCAATATGTGTTTTCCCTAACTTCCAACTTCCCCACAATCCCCATAATTCCGATTTCCGATTTCTGAGGAGAGCATACAGCATCCCAACAATCCCTAAAAACTGCCCGAAAAAAAATTATTATTACATGATTCCTTCGTTTCTGACATCCTGACTCCACACCAAAGGTCCAGACTCCAAGACTGTCCGCGTCCACTGTACTGTCCAGAGTTCAGAGTCCACTCCAGACTCCAGACCCAGACACCAGAATTAGCAAGTTTTGATATGTAATTTAGAGTTCCTTATCGGTTCAAGTTCAATCTTCGAGTATCCATGTCCATACGAATTTCAATTGCAAGTTCGGAAAATTTTGGCGAGACACTCATACTTGATAAGTCGGGGTTTTGGAAGGTACTCGAAATTGATGAAGTACTCGTTTATTTAAATTGTCCAGTTTAGATTTCTGATTGCTTACTCAGTCCAAAACCAACTTCATTTACGAACATTTTTCATGCTGAAACTAGAACCTTCAATAAAACCAAGTTAACGGATTACGTTATCATTTTTAGTGTTCGTCTTTGTGTTCTAAACCATAAAGCTGCTGTTTTCGTTTAGTGAACACAATGTCCCTCGTCATTTTGTCTACAAAAAACTTGATTACTATAGTCGCAATTGAAATCGTAATTATACTCGCGAGTACCAATTGTCAGTTGGATTTCGTATTAACTTCTGGAGTACTCCTGCATCCTGCATTGTGCATTTTCGGGTACTCAGATTGACACTTGATTGGATAAACTTGAAATTGGTACTTATTTCTACTTGGTTTTTTAATCCAGTTCGAGTACGCCCAAATACCGACATGAAAAATCAATTTCAAGTCAATTTCGAACTGAAAATAAAGCACTCAATAAGGAACTCTAATGTGTTTTCATTTGTTATATCATATACATACATACATATACATAATAATCAGCCAGCTACAGCAGCCATGAGATAGGAGAACATTTACGTAGTTTGACTTTTGAAAATATTTTTTTTATTGAACTGCTTCATTTTAATAGCAAAATTTCAATAGCTAATTCAAGATTGCAAGATGAAATTGCAACTACTTCTCTGGCGGCTTGACCCCGCTGTGCTTGGAAGATCGAGGGGGCGCCTTATCTTGACCTTGAATCTTCCTGGAATAACTACTGCAGCACATTTTTTAGAAGTTTGAATGTCATCTTTTAAAAAGCTTTCAAGCTCCATTCCATACCAGCAAAGACCAAAGCCTTTCAATAATGGTGCAGAGAATGGTAGGAAGCAAAACGTCTTAAAAATAACGTATATGTATGTACATACATACATGCATAGTACATATTGAGGCTGAAGTACAAAATTTGACCTTATCAACGGAGTCCTAAAGGCCTAATAAAAAAAACTGGCAATCTCTGAAGCTGTATACGAGTTTCTTTTTTGGCACTTGTCGTTTTTTGAATTTGGGCTCGCTGGATATGGTCACATTTTGTACTTCATCCACATCGATATTTAAGAAATTGATTTAGAATATAATACCGTAGTAGATTAATGGGTACCTTAATGGATTCAAATGTGGCTAAAAAGGTGGAAATCCTAAAGAAAAACGAATACGCAGAAATTGACAGATCATTCCCCCTTGCCGAAGCTTAGCCCAGAGCTAATAAACAGGAGGTCAAAGAGCCTACTTCATATCGAATCGTATTGCAATTCCGGGCAAACAATCTAGGTATATTTAAACCCAATAAGAATTGGGACAGTTATGGTCGTGTGTCCAGTGAACTATAATGGACTCTCTGTATAGCAACTCTCCTTATAACAACTTTTTCTCTTTAACAACTGTATTTTACCTCCCTTCGTCTATGTAGTATACATAAATACATACATATTAAATGTTCCATATAACAACTTTTCCATATTACAATCATTTTTGCCCTTCCCTTCAGGGTTGATATAGCGAGAGTGTCCACTGTATAACAAACATTTAAAAAAATCCCCTGTTGAAAATTCGGCAGAAAAACCGGCGTAACTGGGCCAATTTTTGAGATATTTGGATTTGGCTTGTTTGACTATTAGCAATAAATGTCTACAGAAAATGGTCTAAATTAAATGATCTAAATCTATCTAAAGAAAATCTAAAGAAAATCATCTAAATTTATTTCTAAACTAAGCTGCAGCAAGGGAGAACATTGTGTCAATTTCTGTAAAAAATCCTTTTCCGGAATTTTCTCAGTCAGTTTTTTGGTTAACGTAAGAGCCCACCCATTTAATTGAATACAATCCTTTAAGCTTTGATGTAATAATTGATACTAATAATCCTTTTCTGTTTTGGTTTGCCTCACCTGAGAAGAACGGAAGAACAGGGGCAAAAAAAGGCTAATATCGGACTCTCCGAATGGGAGTAGATGTAATCGAAGTTGAAATCGAGGGAAAAAATCGGAATTATTTGCCAGGAGAGAATATCAAGGGCAAAATCAAGTTGGAAATCGTGGGGAAACATACTTTTCGAGGTGTTGTATAACCTTCCCAATTATAATTATATAAAATATTGACCTATAAACATAGTAACCTCCCAAATCCAGTTATTTATGTAAGTCCCTCGTTATCTGTACGTTTATATCAATCCAAAAATACATATTTTTCCCTGAAGAATCCAGGGTCTATCATCCCAATTATTCCCAATCACAAATGTACAGAGAAACTCTTCCAACAAGAATATGCTTTCTCCCAAACTTTCACCTAATGAGCTTCATTCCAGCGTAGAATTAACTTAATCTTTTTCCATTTTCAAAGAGTTTGTTGTTTCACGTTATGACGCTTTTATTATTTCGGTCCTCACTTTTTTTTTTGCACCACAAAGAGAACGCGAGTTCTCGAGAAAAGTTATTCTCTTCACGTCATTCTGTGTCGAGAATAGAATCGGTCATCCAAACGGGAAGTGGCACATGTTTTTTTGTCATTTTTTCCTCGTTCTTGATGTACTATTTTTACCAAGAGTTATTCCTATGTAAACCAATGCAACGTTTTTTCCTGTTCGTGACTCTCAACAAATATCCTTTGTCATCCCAGCAAATTGGCAGAGTATATTGCCACTTCTGTGTCCTGTCCTGTCATGATACTTCAAAAAGGAAAAACTTGTTTTTTCCTCATTCAATTCTCTCTTGGTGTAGAAAGTTTCCTTGGAAAGGAGCAATATCAAATGTTATCAAAATATTATTATCAACCAACACACGACTTTTTGATGTAATAAAAACCTCTTTGTTGTCCCTTTTTTCCGGCATCTTATTTATAGAGTCTCTTATTGGCTAAAGTTCAATTTTTCCTGTATCAGTTTCGATACCAAGTTCAATTTCCATCTCAAATTTTCTTAGATAAATAATTGTTTTTGGCAATATTCGCTTTTTTAAAATGATGGAAATTAATTAAATATTCATTTATTTAAATTGCCAAATTAGAACTGATTCTCAGTTCAAAATTAAGATGAAGTACGAGTGTGGCTCGTGCTAAAATGAAAAATGTCATATGTAATTAAAATACGTTAAAGTAACAATTTTTTTTTGAATTCTTGCATTTTGAATTCAAAAAAAGTCGTTGTTCAATTATGAGTTTGGAAATTTAGAACTTGATTAAACGAACTACAAAATTTCTATTATTGCAACTTGGTTTTTAAACTGAATTTAAAAACCCAAGCCCAAATATTGATTTCAAAATAAAATGTCAAGTCTGAATTGAAAAAAGTAGCCGATAAGAAGCTCTAATCTTGTTATAAAATTGTCTTCTTGTAAATCAATAAGCATATTCTGAAGCATCTTGTTAATACATACCAACTTTTTGCCCCTGCTGCATATTTGAAAGCAATCGTCCACGCTTACATCCAACATACATGAGCCGTTCTGGGGCAATTGTATCCAAAAATGAGGATAGGAAAAGTTTAGGAATAATCGAATAATTCAGGAGATTAGTAATATAGAAAAAGAAACGAAACTATACATATTTCATTTTTAGGCACGAAAATGAAATTTCACAAGAAGATGCAAAGCAACAGAAAATATGTATACAGTTTACAGCATCACATCAGAACTAAAAAGTTCAAGAAAAAGGTTTTTAGGAATGTATTTATACTTGGTAAAACCTTTTTTATTATTCTGTTTTCAGGCGTACTTGTTCAATGCCAGGGGAAAGCCACCGCTTTTAGTAATATTTTGGGAATGGGATTCAAGAACAAGTCAAAGGCAAAAGCAACTAAAAAAACGCTAGATGTAGAAAGTGAATCGGAGAATTCGAACAAGGTACTGGAGACAGAGACCGTATTGGATGAAAGTCGTTGGGTGATTGGTGGTGGTAAGTACCAAGTTTTGCTGGAGGAAATGTCAGATTAATGGATGAATGAAATTGGAGATACGAGAGATCCTCATTTTATTTTACAGTATTGAATTATTATGTATACGTATTATTATATCCAATTGCAGCGGATAAAGAGGTGACCTTGGATCGAGGTCGTTATCTATATAGTTTCGATTTTCATTTACCAATATTTGGTCTACCTGGATCCCTGGAGGGTCAACATGGCTGGATTAGGTATGAGATAGTAGCCACAGCCAAAAATGTGGGAAGGGAAGAAATGTCAGCCAATCAGGCTTTTAACGTCCGACCTCGAGTTGATCTTACTCGGATCCCACATTGTGGCCTGCCCGTTCAATTTGCCGATTCCGTCATGCTTGGATGTTGTTGTTGTGTCACGTGAGTTGGTCTCAATTTTTTAATTCCATGACTTTCTCTTTCACCTGGTTTTTTGTTGTAAATATTCCAAGTTGCTACTTTCTCTTTTACCTTTCCTTTCTCTTCGACCTTTCATATTCCTTATTTCATTTACTTTCTCCTACTTTTTCCCAGTACTTCTCCCACCTTTACCATTACTTTCTCCTACTTTTTCTATTAATTTCTCTCACTTTTGTCTAGCACTTTCTCGCACCTTTTTTTATTACTTTCTCCCACCTTTTGTATTACTTTCTCCCCCTTTTTCTAGTCCTTTCTGCAACTTTCTCTATTAATTTTTCCCAGTTTTTATATTTATTTCTCACACTTTTTTCTATTACTTTCTCCCACTTTTTCTAGCCCTTTCTGCCACTTTGTCTATTAATTTTTCCTAGTTTTTCTATTTATTTCGCACACGTTTTTCTATTACTTGCTCCCACTTTTTCTAGTCCTTTCTGCTACTTTCTCTATTAATTTTTCCCAGTTTTTATATTTATTTCTCACACTTTTTTCTATTACTTTCTCCCACTTTTTCTAGCCCTTTCTGCCACTTTGTCTATTAATTTTTCCTAGTTTTTCTATTTATTTCGCACACGTTTTTCTATTACTTGCTCCCACTTTTTCTAGTCCTTTCTGCTACTTTCTCTATTAATTTCTTCCAGTTTTTCTAATTATTACTCCCACTTTTTCTAGTCCTTTCTATCAATTTCTGTATGAATTCCTCTCACTTTTTCCATTAATTTCTCACATTTTTTATAGTCCTTTCTGCCACCTTCGCTATTAATTTCTCCCACTTTTTCTATTACTTTCTGCTACTTTCTCTATTAATTTCTCCCACTTTTTATATTACTTTCTGCTACTTTCTCTATTAATTTCTCCCACTTTTTATATTACTTTCTCTAACTTTCTTCTATTACTGTCTTCCACTTTTTGTATTATTTTCTCCCAATTTTTTTTGTACTTTCTCCTACCTTTGTTATTACTTTCTCCCAAATTTTCTATTACTGTTTCGTTCCTGTCTCTTTCTCTTTTATTTTACCCCAATATTTCACTTCATTTCACCGGCTTTCGTTTTACTTCAGCATCCTCTTCAATTATTAATTATTATAGCCTCGGCCTTTCTTCTTCAACGTTGTCATATTTTTCCATTACTGTCTACTGTCTTTTGCCTTCTTTCTCTGTTACTTTCTCTCACTCTTTTTATTAGCTTCGCTCACTTTTGTATTACTTCCTTCCGTATTTTGTATTATTTTTCCCCTGGCTTATTTTCGCCAATTTTTTTTCTTCTTTTCACCTACTTGCGTTTTACTTCAGCGTCCTTTTCAATTACTAATTTCTCCCTTTCTGCTTTGACTTTCTCTTCTTGTCCTGTGTCACTCTCTCCTTTGTCGACTTATCTTCCGATACTTTGGTCGTTATTACTTTGTTCTTACTTTTACCCATTTGTTTACATTTTGTGTCTTCTTTTATCTCCCACGTTCTCGTTTACTTTCTCTTATACAATCTCTATGTCTTCCCCTTTGTTCTTTCACTTTTTCTGCCCTTCGCATCCTTGTGTACTTTCCCCAACTTTCTCTTTCGTCTTTATATTTGCTGTTGTACTTTCCCCTATTTCCTCTTTTACTTCTACATTCGCTGTCACTGTCACATCCGTTTCTCTTCCTCTTGATCATACTCTCTATTTTCCTTACTACGCATTAGTTTTCCCTATCGTGTTCCCTTTACTTTCACTTCCTTTGGACCAGATAATTGGCTGTATCCGCTCCCATTCTAAGTACATACTTAGTACATGGTTACATAAATACCTCTCCTTCTGCCTGTTTGAGCATTATATACTGCTAATGATAAAGTAAAAACAATGGCTGATCGTGTTCCCACGGGATTGTATTACAAATGGCTTTACATAAGCCACTCACTGCCTTTGTAGGGGTCCGTTAAAAGCTACCTTCAAATTGCCCAAGGCCGGCTATCTCCTTGGGGAAGTCGTGACGATTGATGTGGACATCCGTAATTCCAGCAATAGGTCTATCCAGCGCATTGAAGCTTGTTTACTCCAGGTGAATGACTGCCTTTGTTATCCACTTTGTTTATAAACTATACCATAGTCTATGTTTTCCCTTTACCAACGCTTATTTACTTTGCCTGGAGAGAGCAAACAACCGAACTGCCGCTTTCATGCTTTGTACCTTTTTGTACACTTTGCTGACTCATTGCTTACTTCCTTTTTAATTAATGTGTACATGTGCGCATTCTTCCACGCTGGAGATGTTGAGTACTTTGAAAGTCAATCACAGCATTGTGCGCCGTTAATAATAGCTGTCAACTTGATGTTTGTAATGGCCAATGTGTGTTTGAGAGACAATGTATTGTTTGAAGTTTGGGAATATTTTTTTTAATTTTGTTTTTGTTATGAACGTAGACAGTGAATTTCCACAGTGAGAACCAAGCCCACGGGGACACGACAACCGTTGATCGTGTGAACCTTCATGGGGTAGAGCCGAGACAGAATGACAATTGGAGACAGGAATTGTTTCACATTCCTCAAACTACCCGACCTTCCACGGCGGGCTTCTGCCAATCTGTCACTATTGATTGGCAAGTGCAAGTAAAGCCTGCATTTTTTTCATATTACTGTCGTGTTTGTATTTCCCGGTTGGCATATTTTTGCAACTTGCAATTGCAAATACAAAACAGAGAAGGAAACAGTGGTTTTTTGGTAGACAATTTCTCGGGGGTGGCAAATCGAAATTTAAAGTTTTTGTTTTACTGTCGGCTCTCACTGTAACAATATCCTGGGATTCCCCCAAGAGCCAACTTTTTATTGTTAAAAAAGTTTACTTTTGCAGAAAAATGCTTTAAAAATGTATGCTCTTTATCTAGAGTTCCTCAAATTCAATTTTTTCTTCGATTTATATTTGAAGTTGAATTATGTATATCTTCATTTTTATTTAGAGGCTATTTTTTGATAGATTTGAAGAAACAGCCTGGTATTGGGTTCCAAATCCAAACAGCCATTTTTTTAACCCTTTCTTGTGCAAAAAAGTATTTCACAGAATTTGTTGAGCATTTTTTTGTTGAGCAATTTTTATCCCAAAATTTTGGAAAGATGCAATTTTTTTAATTATACTATTAAAGCCTTTTATGCTTTATTTTTGCTAAAAATTGGGGTGAAAGTATCCAATCAGATTAATTTACAAATTAAATTGCCACTCTCACAAAATTATGTAAAACGAAGTTTTTCCGCTTAGGTATGTTTTTTATGGTTTTAACAAACCCTATTTATCATTTAAAAAATCCCTCTATAACAGTATACTTGTTATAAAATAATTAGGAAACAATATTTTAATTCGTTATTTTAATTTTTAATTTTAACATTATTTTAATTTGAATTTGAATTCATATTGTTTTGGATGTCATTCCTTGGTTAAAATTAGTTAAACTGTAGTTAAAAAATAATTAATCACTGCCTTAATTTTCCCAATGTGTACCCACAAGATATCCATGACCATAGACGGGAATGACAAGCACATTGACGGGTACCTCCCCATCATTGTGGGTAACGAGGACTCCCACAATGTGGCGGCCCCAAAAGACCGGTTGAAGAGCCACCAAATGAGTTTTGCCAACAAAGGAGCTCCCATGGCATCCAACGGACACGGAGCTCATGTTCCCGAAAAAAGTACAGTTATTACGGGAGAATCAGGACGTGATTCCGTCACAGGTGGATTGATCCATCCAGTTAATAATCCCACTGGAAGAGCGATGCCCATTAGAGGAAGAGGCTCCGCCGCCTCCAAGAATTCTGGGAGGCTCCACAAATTACGCCGGAAATTATTTCGCCGCAAATCGCGACCACCACCTCACAAACCTCCGCCCAGAAAATCCCCCAGGAGGAATGTCCGGACTAAAAGCGCCGTCGCACCCGCCCCCGGAGCCCCTCCACCGCCTCCCTTTGATCAAATTGAGCCGGGTGGACCGTTAGGAGGTGGTCCCGGACCGGGACGCGGTCCTACCGAAGAAGTGGATTCGACGTAGTTTTTTACCATATAAAATATCATATTAAAAAGATCAAAAAAGTAGCATGTGGGAGGAGTTTTTTTTTTTAAATGTCCTTCAAAAATACTCTCTAAGATACACTTTTATTCCTGTTTTTATTATTTTGATTACAATACATACGTTCCGTTGACTATTTTGCCTATGCCTTTGATACGACAAAATAAAAACAGTCATATTCAAAAAAATACTCAAAAAAAATTAAATTGTGTCAATTTAAAAAAAAATCGATTTCTGGTAGGTATATTTATTATTTATCTAAAAAAGGTATTTATTATTTATATACAGATATGTGCTATTCATGTTTGTATTTAATGGAATTTATTAGCTCCGCCTCTTCCGCTTATTTCTAGGATTGCCCCGACTCTGATCCTGCCCCTCATTGTTTTTCTTCTGATTGTTGGGGTTGGAAGGGTTGAGGCAGAAAAAGAGGAGAGAGATGACATTCCAGGAGGATGAGTCCATATTTTCGGGGGAATAATCCCTTTCGAAGGTCAAGTTGCAGATGAGGAAATTATTCACATGGGGATTATTAAATATTTTTGGAAATGCCTGATTTTGCACCTGAGCCATGGTAATTCCTCTCCAGATGTGGTACACCACCGCGATTTCAACAATTGGGCCTTGAGGGGGCGTCGGTTTTCCTTCTAAGATTTCTGGAGATTAAAATATAAAAAAGGAGATTATGTATAAGATGTAGATTTTTGGAAGGAATATTTTGATGAGGAAAGATTAGGATAGGAGGAAAAATGGTGGGTATATAATAATATAATAATTATAATAATTATAATAAAAATTATTTAATTATATTTTAACGTGAGACAAAAATCTGGAAGAATACCAACGTGGCTGGGCCTATGAATCCGGTGGATTCGGATGTGATGGGGAAAGGTCAAACAGGCGTCGGTGTGACGGACATAAAGAGCTTTTCGTTGTTGCTCATCATACACGGATATATTGTCCTTGATTTCTGCCAGTGTAAATGGGTCTAAGAGTTCCTCTAAACCGTCAAAATCCTTGGTGCTTAATTTTTGTGAAATTGTTGTCATCGCCTGGAATAATGGAATTCCTAATCGGTTACAATTATGTTATGGTAGTTTCGAACTTGAAATTGAATTTACAACTTTACAAGTAAGTACTTGGATAAAATAAGAACTTGGCAGAAAAACTAAGGGGAAATAATTTCAATTTTCAAG
Source organism: Disparrhopalites patrizii (assembly GCA_034698585.1). Taxonomy (NCBI): domain Eukaryota; kingdom Metazoa; phylum Arthropoda; class Collembola; order Symphypleona; family Sminthuridae; genus Disparrhopalites; species Disparrhopalites patrizii. Next base: position 15,034 of record JAQGBT010001662.1, on the reverse strand, counting down.
TTCATACAATCACGTTCCACACGAAACTCGTAATTGAATAATAAAAGTTTTATCAAGTACAATAAATCCATTCCTACAAACCTTTTTGAAGGATGAACTTGGTAGTTCTGATGTGATGCTGTACATATGCATGTACATATGTACATATATTTTCTGTTGGGTTACTTCGTTTTGTGAAATTTCTTTTTGGCGTCTAAAAACGCAATAAGTTTCTTTTCTTTTTCTATTACTATTCTCCTAAATTATTCGTAAACATTTCCTATTCTCATTTTTGAATAAAATTGACTTAGAATAGCTCATGAGCTGGATGTAAGCGTTGCTTTGAAAATAATGAAATACGCAGCATGGGCAAAAAGTTGGTGGTAAGAAGACGCTTCCGAATATCCGAATGTGCTTATTGCTTTACAACAAGGCAATTTTATTGCAAGATTAGAGTTTCTCGTCGTCATCGGTTACTTATTTTCAATTCAAACTTGTTACATATTTTGAAATCAATATTTGGGAATTTGTATTCAGTTTAAAAAACAAAATTAAATGTTTAACCAAATACCAATTTTTGAAGTTCCAAATTACCAAACTATATAATTTAACGAATACGTCTGCATTGAATTCGAAATTGAACGAATACTCCATCAATGAATTCGAAATTGAACTCACGATTGAAACTCGCGAATATGAAATGCGATTTCAATCGTGTTTAGCAATCCAGTTGTCTCTAGATACAGCCACAAAAGCCATTGAATAATAAGCAAAAATGGTCGATTTACGTAGTTTAGAACATAATTCGAAGCAAGAAAATAGGCAAAAAGTTACCATTTATTATTTCAAATAACTAATTTTTATAGAAATGTTTGGTTACAGCTAGAAACAAATTTATGATTGAACCTGATTTTGGAGTAAATTAAGAATCATTAGAACTCCAAACTCGGCAATTAAAATACATAATTAAGAATACCTAGTTAAGTTACTTATAGTGAAAATAGAATTCAAGGATTTTCAAAAAACTCAAATTGTCAAGTAAGAGCTTCTACATAAACATTTTCGGACTTGTTTAACTTAATACCAAAATTCATACTCGATAATTGAACTTAATTTAGGCGGAACACAAATTGCATATTATTATGTAAATTATAGATATTTAATGTTTACATTTTACATTATGTATTTAATAGAACCAATACGCAACTACGCAAGAATGGACTTATTAGACTTTGACGCGTTTAACCTTGGAGGAAGTAAAACGTTGCCAATTTATTTGCTTTAATTATATGTATAATTATTAATTAATACGCTCTTTTAATATGACCTTATGAGCGCCTTTAAGGAATTCATCAAGGGTGAAATCCGGGTCAATCTTCCGCTGAATTAATCTAGTCCGGCAGGCCATAATGAGTCGACCGAAGAGGCTGGACCACCAATAGAGCTTCACATTGGCCATCAACGGAGGGAGAACTCGGTCATTTTTCGGGTCGGATGGAAATGGTGGGCAATATTCCCGCCTTGGAATTGTCTTGTAATAATTTATGTGCGCAGTGCGCATATCATTCATCTTTTTACAACTTTGACACATGACTAGATGTACATTGTACATTGTTCACATAACACAAACACAAAATGTCTAAATATGTACTACAGATAGACATGACATATTCATTTTATCATATGATAATTTTTCAGATGAAATTTCCCATTTTGAATATGAATATAATAAAATTTACCTGTTCGAACACTGGTTTTTTCCCATTTGTGTGAGGCGAAGACCAAGACCAAAATTTGTCATTCCGATGCTTTCTAGTGGAATAACAGGCTCCTCCTCCTACTGGCGCAATCTCAATTTGGTTCAAGCTACAGCAAATTAGTTTGAAATGCTTATTGTTGTTAGAATTGTACCCATAAATTTTCTTTAATGTAGTAAATTTCTTCATTTTTTCTGGTTTTTTTCTATAAAAATAATATGAATATTACTTAAAAGAAGACTGACTGGATGAACTACTATTAAAACTTAAAATTAGTATATACATACATACATTTAAACGTAATAATGCATATATCCTATACATCATCGGTATGCGCAATTTATAACAGTATGTATATTTTTTATAATAATTACATATTAATTATGTATATTAATTATTATTATGTATTATTAAACGGTTTTAATTTATTATTATTATGTATTATTAAACGGTTTTAATTTATTATTGTTAAATTATTTGTACATACATAATAATAAATTATGTATTTTTTAGTATAATAAAGGTATTAAAATAAAATATACCTAAATATTATTTACCTTCAAGTTACTTTGTTCTATTACAGTTTTTGTGTAGAATTTGTGGGCCAACTGCCAACTCATCGGACAATATCGGACTAATCGGACTGTCGGAAATTAAATCATAAAATGGCTATGGCAAAATACATGATTATGATTACCCATTCTGTTTTTTTAACATACCTAGTTAAAAATTATTTCAGTATTTTTTTAGCATTTTAATTTATTACATTTGAAATCAAATGTCTCATCCAGAATTGACCACAACGAATATTTTCAGAATTGGCCACAAACAATATTTTTAGAAATGACCACAGAGAATATTTCCAGAATAGACCACAAATAGAGAGTTTACAACAAACTTTACAAACTTATAAAAAACCAAAACTGGACAAAAATCCAGGAATATCCAGGGCGGCACCATCTCCAGGAATTTCCAGCTACGACTCTGTGGCTAAAAATTCCTTGCGGTTCAGGCGCCAGATTCAAATTTTGCAATACTTGACTCACGCAATAAAAAATAAAAAATAGATGAATGAATCCGAATGAATTGAATCAATCAAAAAATAAAAAATCGTCTGGATCTACGAGCTAGCGACGGATTGAGTTTATTAAATAAAAAATTGAAACAGCTTTTTGAAAAAAGTCTCAAAAAGAAAATTTTAAAAGTAAAACTTAATTCGTCACAGGGCTAACATACCAACCCTCGTCATTTCTTAACTTTGTGGTTCATCAGTTAACTTTTTTGATATCTTCTTATTTGTTAATTAGTTAATTGTTACAAAAGTAGTTTAATAATAGCCATTTTATCATTTTACTACAAAAGTTTAAATCTTCGATTATGTTTTAAAAATTTTTTGTTTCGAAGTAAGTCTATTGATTGGCTGTATCGGTTGTGATATTTCCTTGGTCTCTGTCGGTATGATACCCGAATAGTCATTTTCCTCATCTGATCTATTTTTTTAAGTTGAAACTGCCTGGTAACTAATGTGGTGTATGATTGAGGTCATATTTGTATTTGACCTCTAATTCAGCGGGCAACCTCCAACAGTTTTTTTTTTTTGCTATTTTAACGACAAGGATTGAAAATGTCATGATGGTGCAATGGTAGTTCGTATAAACTTTTTGGAAAGAAGATGACCACCTAGGTCAGTTCCTGTTAATGCCGGGGTATTTTAAGTGATTTGTCAACCTTTGTTAACGGAAGACAGAATTATCCCAGGGCAAGGTCAATAATCGTAAGTAATCAAGTCCACTTGACGCTACAGACGTTTTTATTGTTTTGTCAAATAATGATTTTGATTCTTCCTGATCGTAATACATAGTTGGTTGTTCTTGACTTTCCAGATCGAAAACCAGAGTCCTGGTAGTTCTCTGGATAATAATTATTAGTGGATTTTATGCGTTCACTCCGGGGTCGAAGACTAAGAATGGCTGATGACCGTGAAGTTCTTCGTGAAATCTGGGAGGGAAGGTTGCCCATGTCATTTAGTTTAGCTGCCGAGGAGGTCCATACTTTAAATGTCCCAGATCCCTTCTATCTTATGGTACCTAGAATGATGTACTTCCCCCTCGTCACTGATAAGGTCAGTCAATGTCCATATCCCAATTGATTACTGATTATTGTAGATTATATCAACAAATGATTTGTTTTAACCCCTTTTCGTTTTCATTAATGTAGGTACGAAACTATTTTAATCAGTACGTGGATCCGGAATCTAGAAGTAAAGAAATTTGGCTTGACTATAATGGCCAGCCAATTAAATGGTACACATACAATAGATTTACCTAGATACATATGTAAATTCACATTGACAGTATTGTATTATTGATTATTGTATAGTATGTATAGTGTATAGTATTGTACAACTATACTTAAGTGTTTACTCATACTATCATCCTTGAAAGTTGGATATGTCAGAAGTGACGTTCAGGATTTTTATATTAATTAATAATCAAATTACACAGGAACTACCCGATAGGCGTTTGGTTTGACGCCTTCTGCTTTGATTGCCCCCTCCCCTGGACAGTCACAGTTCATTTTGAAAATTATCCGGAGGACAAAATCCTTCACTGCCCATCAAAAGATGCTATTAAATCCCAATTTATGTCCTGCATCAAGGAAGCGGACTCCCTGAAACATAAGGGACAGATCATTAACACCATGCAGGACAAAGACCACCATCAGCTATGGCTGGGATTTCATAATGGTAATTTTAGTGTTTCATTTAATTTTAAAATTATTAGTTTCTTAGTATTATTGATGCCTGTCTATCTTTGTAATTTCCTATGTTTCTCTATAATGTACCATAATTTATCGATGGTATGTAGGTGTATATAATTTGTTTATGTAAGTTTTAACATTGTGATTACTTACCCTACAACAGACAAATTTGATCAATTCTGGAGCGTTAACAAAAAGTTGATGGAATCAGTCGTGGGAGAGGGCTTTAGGAACATTCCCATGAAGTGCTACATTAATGAGAGGCCAGTGCAAAAGTTAGTCAAGCCTATAGATGATACTACTGGAAACTGGGTAACATTGCAGGAAGCATTGGAGGAATTTGATCCTGGTATTAATTTTAGCAAGGGTATGTTTTGTTACTTACTATAGGTTTAACCTATGTAATTTTTACATACGTTAGCTTATTCGACCTTTTATATTCAAAGTAGATGTGTCGCAAATACAGGCATGGGTATGGGTATACAAAATATACACGTGTCTTTGTGTCACCTACTTACGTAACGTGTTACGTGGTTACACCGGTTTAACTTTTAATATAATGTGGGTGTTTGCAGCTCGTGTTATAATTCATGGGATCGAACCCTCTCTTTCCACTCCGGTTCAATGGTTGAGTGAGCACCTGAGCTACCCGGATAATTTTCTGCACATTGCCATCCTACGAGCGCCTGATTCTAGCACTACCAGTACTCCAGGTCAATCTTCGTCAGCCACGGTGTCTCCGTCGTGAAAAGGACATTGTTAGGTTTTTAATTTAGTTACGCGTTTACACATGATTTTTGAAGCTGCTGAAAGATATTTTTGTCTAAAACTTAATCACCGACTTTTGCTTAAAACTCGAACCATCTATATTTACTTATTTACAATCTGCTAAAATAATAATGTCTCTGCATGCCACTTGGACGACGATGTTTACCTGTGCACTCTGTACTGTGCTTTACAGGAAAGTGTCATTTCCAAAGGGACAAAATCCCAGTGTAAAAGTGACTTGATTTGCGAGTTTTTACTGTCGACGAAGCAAGTTCATGTACTTCATATTTACAAAATATGTATGTCTCGTTAAGGCTTCAATACCCTGCAACGATCGAGGAAGATTGAAATGCGTTGCCGCAATTGCTTATTAAGTCGTAGCAGATCTGATCACGAGCATTAATAATTGACAGTAGTAATTGTAATTAGCAATTGTCAAATAATTTTGTATTCCCGCGAAACTTCACAACTATTAGTACTGTTATTTCTGTACCAAAAAAACCAATACCATGAGTCAAAGCTCAAGTCTGATGATGTTTTTGTGTTTTACGGTCAACGATTGTGCACTTTTTCTATTCGTATAATTTTGCGTTCCAGAGATAGGCAACACAGCCAATTAGTATTGATTCGTTTGATTGCCTCTGTGTATCCCACTAGGAGTCAGAGATCGTTACAAGCCCAATTTGTTTAAGCAAGTTGTTTCTGTTGCTCATTTTGGCCTTATAAATCTGTTATTATATTACATATTTTAAGTTGCAAAAACAGCTAATATCCCGAGGATAAATGTCTGATATCATGAAAACGTGTAGTGGGTATCCGGCCTAAAGGAAATGCATACCTCTATTATACATACGATAACTTTTACTTGGTACTACTACACACCTTCGCCTTAATTGTTTACGTTTCATCCCCTTGATGTATCTATCTTTGTCTTTCTTAGTTTCTTAATTTTGCTAAGGCTTTCTCGTTAATAAATGTATCATGTTGTCATGTGTACTCAATCCCTGGGTCTGAAATTTGGATGAATAAGATATTTACAAAATATTATAGACAATTGAGTAGAGGTAATTGAGTCTCACTCAGTATGAATCAGTTTATTTGTTTCTTGTTCCCACACAAATAAGGGGTCTCGTTGTGATTACGTTTTAATAATAGGTAAATGGTTTTGCATTTATGTGTAATATAGAAAAATGTACCCAACTTACGATGTGAATGTGATTGTTAGTTACTTATTATTTGTATTATATACACATATAAAAACATATTTATAGATACTACTGCCTCATTAAGCATGTGAGTATGTTGTAAAAATATTGTTTCACATCACACTTCTATCATTGTTTGTACTTCATAATTCAGTGACTCTTACTATTTAAATGTTGTACATATTATATGGATGTATAAGAAGTGTCACATGTAACGTCCTGTATTCGAAAGTTCAATATTTTTTGTTAAAAAGTATCACTTCGTTTCAATTGTACGATTGTACCTAAATCCAAATTGAAACTGTCTGTCTGAAAGGAATTAAAGTGGTTGATTATAAAGGGGTTCACTTTAACAAATTGTACAAAACATGTAAAAGAAATAACCGGTACATTTTCAAAATTAGGATTAGGCATTTATTTCATTCTATTCTTCACTTTTGAACGGGTCATTGTAGTTGTATTAGATATGACAGGGATAATAAGGGACAACAATTATTGAATGGTTCACTTCTCGAATTGATTGTTTACGACATATACTGGGAATCCTATGCATTACGTTTTTAGCTATTATATTGTCTTCGTATTTATAATGAATACAATACATGTCAATTATTTGGTAGCACTTAGCACTGTTAGCAGTATGTGAGAAAAAATTCTTCCTTGGCCTTGAGTGGTTTATTGAATGGCCTCTGTCGTTTTGCATGATTGTCGTAGATACTCTGAATGGAATCCTCACTGACATAATAGTCTTCGATGGTATTCTGATGGTCCTTCAAAATTCGTTGGAAGGTTCGAAAAATTTTTGCGTGTGTCAGAATCTCTGGTTCCGCCTCTTTTTCTCCCTCTTTCTCCTCCGGTTTCTTGGGGCTGATTTTGTATTCGAGAGAATGCTAGCAAACACAAAATTTTAAATTGTTGACTCAATGTTTTTTTTATAATTGTTTTTTTTTTGTTTATAAAGTTTCTATAATATATTTACAATTTTTTTTTATTGCTCTAAAACTATTTTAAGACGGAAAACGGAAATATGTACCATTTCCTCATTTTCCAATTTACTCCCAGGAAATTCGTCCAAAATGAGATTCTTGACGGCTGTCCACTCCCCAAAAGATGTATTGGGTTTCATCATAAGCTTCACGCTGAATCCACCCCCATAAACTTTTTTCAGAGCAGTCGGCTGCATATTACTCTCGACTCGCCCATTAACCAAAAACAAAATCCGGGTACTACGAGCTTCCACTTCTTTCACGCTAGTAATTTTTTAGTTTTTCAGAATGGTCAAACATGGACAAACAAATGACAATGACAACCAAACTGGCAATAATAAATTATATAAATCAAGAAATAATTTAAATGCCTCTTTTTAAATTTAAATTTAATTTAAATGCCTCCAAAAAAAAAAATCAACAGTACTTGGATGAGGTGAGAATGATGATTCTGCCCAAAGTATTCCTGAGATAGTCAATGACGACCCAGAATTGACGTTTGGTGAAAGGATCCAAGCTATTGATGGGCTCATCCAGGAGTATTAGCGGGGGATCTCCAATCAATGCCATGGCCAGAATTAATTTCTTCCTCGTTGCCAATGTGTAATACTCACTCACGGGCTCAATCTTCCGTTTGAGACCAAATAGTGTCGTCCATTTGTCAATGTGTCTCTTCATGTCCCGGGATGGGATTCCCCGGAGGCGGGCGAAGAGCTTCAGAAGGGCGATACCCCGGACGTGGGGGATGTCCCGGAAGATGTCCTCATCTGGAGCGTACCCCGTGTATCGAAGATACTGCAAATAATTTGAAAAAAAAACAGTAGGTTAACGCTTAATATGTACAATTTTAAATAGGGCATAGAGTTATATCAGCAATTATAATGTATGTAGGTATATGTACAAATTTTATAATGTAATATTAATAATTATAATGTAATATTAATAATTATAATGTAGGCATATATTAGCTTAGCTCTATTAATTCAATAATAACATAACGTAAAGGATAACGCTTGAAATTGTGGCCTATTTTTTGCAACGTTTTTTTCTTTCTTTTTCCGTTGTGGTTTAAGCAAGGAATTTTGAAGAAAGGATTCTAACATGTAGCATTCTAAGCTAATAGCCAAAAAAAATTATGTGTTAAATTTCTCCTCACTAATTTCATTTTACGATATTTTAAACATACTACAGTACACAAATGTGACCATTTGCAGGCAATAGTGACCACCTCCATCTTCAATGGTGGTAAACATTTATAATTATGAAAAAAATATTACTGTAAGTAATTACATGTAATATTAAGTCTGCAGACTTAATATTTGCATGGTTATCCAGACAGTCTGGTTGAATAATTCCGCAAAGCCGAGACAAAGAATCAGAAATGAAGCAGATTAAGTTAATACTTGAATGCCCACTGAAAAACTTTGACAATTTTTTGATTTTACAATTTAATGAATTTGCCGACCATAATTAATGAATAATATGGGCAGTTAAAGTCTTCTTAATTTTGCATCCTTTTCTTTCATTACGCGTAGTTCTTGATTGAATTGGTGGGTGGCCACAATTTACAAGCTTTACCCTGACAAATGTACAAGATTATATTTAGATTTTGGTGCTGTAAAAGTGTGGCATTTCAAATGGGAATTAAATCTAACTGCTTTAGTGTTAAATTAATTCGTTAACTGTTTTAGTGTTAAATTAATTTGTTAATTGTTTTAGTGTTAAATTAATTTGTTAATTGTTTTAGTGTTAAATTAATTTGTTAATTGTTTTAGTGTTAAGTTAATTTATTAATTGTTTTTGTTTTTATGCTAAACTTACATCTGCTCCTATGCCTTCACTTCCTGGAACGGGCACCCCGAAGAAGACCTTCCCATGACTTTCCCTTTCAATGCCGGCGAGAATGTTGAGCAAGATGGTTTTGGAGGATTTGGGCGGACCCACAATGGAGATGAGATTGCCGGGGACAGCGGAGAAAGAGACTGTTGTGAGGACTTCTGCCTGGAGGAAGTAGCGCTTGCTGATGGCGTACACGTTGAAATGATTCTTGTTCACCACATCTGGATCAAACAACAATGGTTTCAAAAATCATATTTTTGATTCGAACAAGCAAAGCATAAAATTATAAAGCAAAGGCATTGTAGAGTTCCGTTACGGTACCAAGTTCAATTTCGAGTTCAAAAATTTTCATTTAGAAGCTCGTACTTTTGCCAATTTCATCATTGTGAAAAAAATATTCGGAACTGCTTAAATACACATGCATTTAAATTGTGATAATCGGAGTTCTCATTTTTATCTCCATTCAATCCAAGACTAAGTTTAATTGCGCGTTTGTTTTTTTTTTTGCTGAAACCAATTTGGAAGCAAGAAAATAGACAATCGTTAAAAATTACTATATAAAATTTTCATTGAATTAGTTTAACAGAAAATTTGGAACCCAATTATGTTCTAAATTATAAATCAACTGATTTTTTAGCATATAGCGTCCTTTGACATGATATTTGAAGAAAACGTGACTGCTAATCACAATATAAATCGCAATTACGCGAGCTTCAATTGTGCATTATTTTCAAATTCATTGCTGGAGTGTTCGTTCAGTTATGTTCTATGATCATTTGAAACTTGATTAAGCCAACTGGAAAATTGCTATTATTCCAAAGTAGTATTATTTGCTATTTATTCCTTTGTCCGAATTATTTCAAAGTATTATTTGCTATTATTCCTTCGTCCAAATTATTTCAAATATGCATTATTTGTTATTATTTCTTCGTCCAAATTATTCAAAATGTATTCATTGTTATTACTCCTTCGTCCAAATTTATTTATTGTTATTACTCCTTTGTCCAAATTATTCCACATTTATTTATTGTTATTACTCTTTTGTCCAATTTGTTCCTGTATATATTGTTATTGCTCATTTGTCCAAATTACGCCAAATTTATTTATTGTTATTATTCCTTTATACGTTTCCATGTATGTATTATTTGCTATTAGTCCAAATATTTGTTTTCTCAACCGAGTTTGAATTTTATCCCAATATCGACTTGAAAATTGAATTTGAAGTATGGTTTCAAGTTCGAAATGAATATATATTCACTAGTACCAATAAGGAACTCTAACTCTAGTCTGAATTGAACTCTATACTTTCTAAAACCCTGAATTGAACCACTTTCTAAAAACGAGGATTAAACAACAATTAAAAAATGGTGTAGTTTAAAACCCGGCAATGGCTCCGGCTCATCATCAAAGTCGTCCTCGCCAATGATGTTCGAGGTGGAATGCCGTGAATCCTGGAAGATCCAATAATATTTCCGACGCCAAGCCATCTCCTTGCAGAATATGTAACAGAAGCCCAGAAGTACGTGAGTAGCGAGGACGATGACGTCGAAGGTGAAGCTATCAAAAAAATGCATGGAGAAGATATCTTCAAAGTCCCAAAAGAACTTCCTATTGCGGTAACGTACGCCTTCAAAATAATCTACAAAGAGTCGCATAAACCAAGAAAACACATTAGTATTGGTCCCGATCAGGATCAACAAGGAGGAAAGTCAGTAAAAACAATTTCAAAGCTCCGCCGTCCATGTCCTTACCACAACAAGTTTGACTGGGCGTGGTGACATTTGAATTATTGCTCCCATCTAAACCAAGTCGGCTTGACCAATTCCGGTCACACATGGCATCTTTGATCAAAGGATCCATAAGATTGCATCGGGAGTTGTAAATTCCGATGTGAACGAGATTGAAGATCCCCGTGGGGACATTGTAAGGTTGGAAGAAACGACTGAGACAGCGAATGATGAAGCCTTCCGTCCCGGAGAAGAACGTTGTCGTCACATAAAGGAACAATCCTGCCAAAAACCGGCCAAAACCAAACCAAATAAAATCATTGTTGAAAATATCGGTAATTAGAATCATCCTTTGACTCACCCGCAACCTGGTTATAGGACACCATGGCATAATAACAGGATTTTGGCTGGAGAAAAACGAAACTGAGGCAATACGAATAGACGGTACAACTCATCCCAGCCACCACGAAGAAGATGAAACAATTTACTGTGGAACAGAAACACACTCATGAGGGGTTATTGTTGAATCAAATAAGTTGAAATAATTGTTGAACTATAAAATCATTACTTTCGAAGTAATGTTTTTGGAAAGCGTGGTAATCTGGGGCGTAATACAGGATGCAGACAATAATCCCGGAGAAGATCAAGATAATGATCGTATCCGGCACAAAGTAACTGAACCAGTAATTAAAGGCCTTTAAGCCCGTGTTTAGCTGCAGTCGTTTTAGCTGTGGTAAAGAGATAAGAAATTCATATTTGCATGACTTGGTATCAAATTAAATTATTATTATTATTTATTATAAAATTGAATGTACTCCAGAAGAGAATTTTTACCATCAAGCATCGTTCTATGAGAGGCTGAACAATGAAAAAGGAGGTGAAGCAAAAGAATCCCAGGGCATAGATGAGAGCAAATGATGAGGCTGGATCCGCATCGAAATTCAATTCTCGGTCTTCGGCAAAGTTCAACATCTCCTGTCAACATTGTCAGTAATACAGTTAATGTACCTAGAACCTAGATATGCATCAATGTATGTATATATACATATGTATATTATACAAACAGCATAAATATACTATACATTATGTATTTGTGTTTATTTTCAGAATGTTTTTTGCTTCTCAAAGGGTTCATTACAAATACTAGAAAGGTCCTATAAAATGATATTGGCGGGTGTTCTAGTGCCCAAAGTTGTAGCAAATGTTTTACAGGATTGTATTTGTCAAATTCTCTCTGGCTCCGAGATGCTTTCTCCCTGTTTACGTAAAAATCCTTGACTTTTTAGGCAAAATTCCCTGGAACAAATTGTTGAGCAACAAAAAACCCAAAACAAATATGGTTTTTTTATTACCATTTTCCCTGAACATTTATTTTGGAATTTCTCTGCATTTTTGTGTTTTTAGCAATTTCGCTGAAAATTTGTCTCGGAATTTTCTTGCATTTTTGTGTTTTTAGCAATTTCGCTGAAAATTTGTCTCGGAATTTTCTTGCATTTTTGTGTTTTTAGCAATTTCGCTGAACATTTGTCAAGGAATTTCCTTGCATTTTTGTGTTTTTAGCAATTTTGGCGAAAATTTGTCTCGGAATGTCCCTGCATTTTTGTGTTTTTAGCAATTTCGCTGAACATTTGTCAAGGAATTTTCCTGCATTTTTGTGTTTTTAGCAATTTCGCTGAAAATTTGTCTCGGACTGTCCCTGAATGTTTGTATTTTTCAGCAATTTCGGTGGAAATCAAACCACTTGCGTTGTGAGCAATATCCCTGTTTTCGGGAGCTACAAAGCAGAGAAATATATCTTACGTCCCGTGACGACTGAATGGGATGGGCAATAAAGACGACGGTATGTCCGGTGGAATTGAGCTCATAGTCCAGGAGAGTGTTGAGGAGGACGCTGACGGAGATGGGCGCCGCATGGAAGGCAATGGGTGAGAAGAGGGCCGTGGCGGAATCCTGGGAAAAATGCACGGCCACCACGTATTTGGACGCCAGAAGGGATTCCGCGTCATCGCCCAAGCCTTTAATGGTCTCATTAATGGACGATACCTCCTCCGTCCGGATTGATATGGGCACTTTGGAGCGGTACACGGGCAGGAGCCACTGAAAGGATGGTCAACAAATAGAAGGGATTTTTTAAAAAAATTCTTTTTGGAACCAATATTTTGTAATGAAATTTTTTAAATAATTTTTTAATCAATTTTTTAAAGTTATGTAGGTGTACACACGTGTCTAAGAGTTCGGTCATTAGCATCCCTCTCGATGAGTACGGTCGGATTCTGGATTCTGGCCAAGGACGTGTCAAATAATTTACCCTCCAACTCCGCCTGGAATGAGCGCTCCGTGGCATGAATCACGATTAGAAAAAGAACGAGGGGAGCTACGAACTAAATAAAAAAACACAATAATTAGCAAAAATTATAAACCCTGGTAATTACAGAAGATAGATTATTACCTTACATTTACATAGGTGTAGTTAGCGGATTCTTGATTCATTTATTTATGTATGTGTAAATCTGTACATGAGATATTGAAATTATATTATGAATGGAGTTCCTTATCCACTGCTTTATTTCCAATGCAAACTTGAAATTGAAATCGTACATGAAATCGTACATGAAATTGTACTTGAAATCGCACTTGAAATCGCACTTGAAATCGTACTTAAAATTGAATTTTCAATCCCGAAAAAAGAATAAAATTCGAACTCGGTTAAACAAAACAAAGTTGAGATAATTCAAATTTTCAAGTTCCAAATTGCCATCGTCAATCGTAATTGAACATGTATTCTCCAACAATGAATTCGAACTTGAATTCACAATTTAAACGTGAGTATAAATTGGGATTTCAATTGTGATTAGCAATGAAAATCAATGGTTTTTTTTTTCAGATAAGATTACAAAGGACAGTTCGAATTGCATTGCGTACCAACTACCAACCGAATACAGTATAATATTTATACTTTAGATTAGATCAGAACGTTATTGAAAACATGTATATAAAGTCATCAATAAATTTCAATTATTTAAAAAAACGTAATTGTCAAGTACGAGTATCTAGCTAAAACCTTAACTTGAAATTGAACTTGGTACAATAAAAATACCCTCGAATTAACCTTGTACCTCTAAGGAACGTTTGAATGAACGAAAGAAGGTCAAATGTCAACAATAACTGTAACGGGGATGTTTCAGATGGAGGGAAAAACTACCTGGAAGACCATGTGAAGCCAAATCCCCCGGAGGAAAACTACCCGCTTGGCAAAGAGGGCAAAGAACCGTCGGATGAAGATGCAGGTGGTTCGATCGGGTAAAGTACTATGAAGTAACTTCTTATTCGCATCCTCCCGATGCCTTCCCTTGGCATGACGATCTAGATCGTAGCTCTCCTTGGCTTCGTATAATCTCATGTATTGCTCCAAGCTTTTTTTAATGGAAATCACAACATTAAGGTAAAGCTTGTAATTGTGACCAAATTCGAAATTGTGGCCACCCACCAATTTAATCAAGAACTACGGATAATGAAAGAAAAGAATGCAAAATTAAGAAGACTAGACTAATTTATTCATTAATTATGACCAGCAAATAAATTAAATTGTAAAATCTAAACATTTTCAAAGTTTTTCAAGGGCCATTCAAGTATTAACTTAACCTGCTTCATTTCTTTTTTTTTTCTCAGCTTTGCGGAATTATTCAACCAGACTTTCAAAATAACCCTACATATGTATATTAAGTCTGTAATTACTTATAGTGATTTTTTTTTATAATTATGAATGTTTACCACAACTGAAGATATGGGTGGTCATAATTGCCTGCACATGGCCACAAATTTGTGAACTGTAGTATGTTTTAAAAAAAGTCATACAGTCGACTCTCACTATAACAGCACCCTATCTGTGATTGTGAATTGTGCTGTTATAGTGAGATGCTGTTATAGAAAACTTAGAAAAAAATAATAATATTGATTAATTAACAGCAATTTCAGATATAGTATTGATAATTTAATAAATGATTTCAATATTT
>JAQGBT010001661.1:0-29858 GCA_034698585.1 Disparrhopalites patrizii | reverse complement strand
TTCCAATTAATTAACTAATTTATTACAATTAATAAATTGTAATCCTACTTAAGTATAAAATCCGTGTGACGCTTTTGGCCGTTCGTCACGTTTTTTATCCGGAATGCTTTCCGTTTATAATAGAGAGCCGCGGATTGTAAAAGGTATGGCCCTGAGAGCCCGTGGGGCCCAGGTAGAATTAAAAAAAAACAATCCCATCGGGCCCGAGAACAGAGAAAACATTTAAAAGCAAATGATTAGGACAAAACTTGAAGGAATTGCTAATAACGCTCATTTTAAGGCAAAGGGTACAGATTTTAAGAGAAATGGCTAAAAATGCTCATGTTAATGGAAATTGGTACACAAAGGGCGCGTTGTTAAATTCTGTGTTTGGCTAGTAACTAGTCACTGAGCTAGCCATGTAGAGCCAGATACTAACTATAAAAATTTGTTGCTAGATTAGAAATTACTAAATTAGCAATTACTAATTTAGTCAGCATTCTAGTAATAACCTAGACCTATAACTAAACATGCATTTTCTCAACCGTCTTTCTTCTGTTTTTCTCCTTTCTCGATTCGTTTTCTCTCTACGACACTGACTAAATAACAAGAGACGAAAGGAAAGCAAAAACTAATAAAGAGACGTAGAGAGAGTTCAAAACTGGTAAAGACACGTAGAGGGTGCAAAGCTAGTAAAGAGACGACGAAAGAGTAGAAAAATAAAAAAGAGACGACTAGAGAGTACAAAATAAGAAAGAGACGACTAGAGAGTACAAAATAAGAAAGAGACGACGAGAGAGTAGAAAAATAAGAAAGAGACGTCAAGAGAGTAGTAAATAAGAAAGAGACGACGAGAGAGTATGAAAGAAAGAAGAGACGACGAGAGAGTAAGAAAATAAGAAAGAGATGAGGAGAGTAAAATATAAGAAAGAGACGACGAGAGTAAAATGTAAGAAATAGATGACGACGAGAGTAAAATGTAAGAAATAGATGACGAGGGAGTAAAAAAGTTAGAAAGAGACAAAGGGAGAGTGAAAAATGAGGAGACAAAGAGAGTGAGAAATTTTGAAGAGACAGCGGGAGGGTGAAAAACAAGACAGAAGTGGAGTTGCAGAGAATAAGAAAGAGACAAACGCAGAACGATTCAAGCAGAAAGAGACAAGAGAAAAGTTTGGGTTTACGGGAGAGTTGTAATTTAGCTATTTCCTGAGCTACCTCGATTAGCTGAGGGATTATTTAGTCAAATTTAGTAACTTGCGCTGTTTTATTCCTACTAGAATAGTCAATTTTAATAATAGCTTTGTTTAATTGTGACTAGTTTAGTAATGGCAGAATCTAGTTACTCGCCGCGTTGTTATATTCTTACTAATCTAGTAGTTACTTTAGAAATCTAGACAAAAACTGAATTTAACAACGCGCCCAAAATCTCAACGATATTGCTAAAAACGCTAATTGTATCAAAACGATAAAAAATGTCATAAAAAATCGCACTTTTTCATGGGAATCACGAAAGAAATGTTTAGAGAATTTGCTGAAAAACGAAACATTTCTGCGCCCGCCAGATACCAGGCTTTTGCTGTGCAATTATTGTCAGTAATTTGTTTTCAATCAGACAATGTTGACGGAAACCGGGAGAAAATAATGTTAGGACCAGGACAGCGTATCTAATAACTTGTAACTTGCCGTCACAATTATTATACTCAGACATGGCTGTAATTTGCAATTGCATGTGGATATCACTTTTTCTTGGTTTGGCTTGAAATCTCCGTATGATGTCTTCTTATATACTTACATCCCAATTTCCAACAGTTTTAGACGAGGATTGATCAGAAGATGGACACTGCAAAATCCCAGCGACTCCTACATTTCTCGACTATTTTTCCAAATGAAGTCCCAAACACGACATCGTAAATGTATTTTTTTTTATCACTCTCATGAATCGAAGTTTACAGTGTCCGACGACGGCACTTTGGACGGCTCCAACGAAGACCTGTGAGAAATATAGTCCTATAATCCTTAAAAATATCCTCATGATACTGATGATGATGGGCGTTGGAATCTACTATTTCCTGTCCTTCTCGCAAGTTCCTTTGGGACATCGAGACGCTTTTCGGACTATTTTAACTGTTTCAACATTTTCAAAAACACGCCGGTAGACACAAGACATGGCAAGATTCCCATTACCGTAACCCTTCCCAAGTATTTTAAGAATTGGAATCCCTCAAATGGATACAAAAATTGCAGTCACAAAAACAACTTGTATAACGTCTTCTACGACGGTAATTTGAGCCTGAATTTTTTGCTGTGGACGAGAAAATCCAGTATTGAACCAAAAATTTTGCTGTCGTCTCTCCAAAGCCCAAGTGTTGGAGCCTGAGATCCCATCATTGGCGCCGCACTCGATGAAGAGCCCCTTGGAAATATTTTGAAACAGAAGTGTTATATTCTTCTCGTAATAGCTTGTAGGCCTGTTCATAGGGACGTTGGGACCGTACGGTAGCAATGAGGGCGGCTGTAGGACTTTTGCTCACAGGTAACGGAGTAGGCAGGGATCCATCGGCGACAAATGCTGGATGTCTGTTCAGCAAATAGATACAAAATGCTTGGCTTCATCTTAATTGCGTATGACCAACCGTCGTTCATCTACAGAAATTGTCTATTAAGTAGACATTTTTCCAGATTAAAAATCCGAAAAAAAAAATCCTGTGATCACCCTCAAATTCATGGCATTCAGGCTGGACGCCAACTTTATCACTAATAACACGATAGTATTGAATCACATTTTCCTCGGGAATCACTACGAAGTAGCCAGACAGGCTCATGTAAGATAGCAAGAAGAACAAGATCCCTAGGAGCACGTTTCGCTGATAGAGAGCCCCATTCGGGGTATTTGGGAAGTAATAACTCATGGAACAAAATTCTTTAACGTCTGTATGTATTTAGTTTATTTCACATTTTTGGCAGATTTATTCACAAAATATGCAATACACCGTTATTAGTCTATTCCAAAATATGTACTTTAGCAATTAATAAAAATCAAATTCTGTTGTAACGAGTGGCGAAAATTAATAATAGACAATTTGGCAATCCTCCCGGGTTGTCACTTGTCACAAATAGCAGGTCCAGAGCTTAATATGAGCCCAATGATGAGGTTTAAGTTCAAATTAGATACACGCACACATGAAATGGTTTAATTTAGACATTTTCATACTTTTTCTCGTCATTCATCGTTAGAGCTGGGCCATTACACATAATTGACTTTACAATTACCATTAACAATTACTATTTTTATTATTTGATTTTTCAATCTTCCATTATAATTACTGGGATTTGGTCTCACAATTACTCAATTTTAATTACTTCGCCCGGCGCTAACACAATTACCCATAACTCATTAATAATTAAATTAACGTTTCAATTGCTCAATTACTGCCCCTGTGCTTGGTCTAGGAATCATACCGTCGTAACTAAACAAGCATAACTAATTTTGTATGGTAAAAGTAAAAAGTAAAAAAGAAAGTCAAGGGAGAATTTATTTAATTCGCGGTGACGAAAAATTCAATGAAAGATGAAAGTAAGGACAAGTCATGATTATTGGAAATGGATAAAACGGAATGAAGCTCCGAATGGACAAAAGAGCAGGTGGGGGCAGCTTGTGGGAATTCTCGGACTTTATTTCTGTCCTCTCCGCCCCGATTTGGACTCGCTTCCCCGCCCGGCTGTCCCCGACGGTTTTTATGTACTTTTGCCTCTTACCCAACGTGGGTCTTTGCGCAGTAATCTGGACGTCTGGACATGTATAAATATTCATGGCATTACTGTGACGATGATACACAACAAAGCCTAGTTTTCGGACGTTGACTTTCTCTTCTGCTCCGACACTGGGTATTATTAGCAAATAGAAAAAAAAGCATATTCCGCGAAGAGTTTAGACAAACAGCTTTCACTTCGTCATTGGGGACCACACGCCCACCGTCCATGTGCGCCTAAATTTTTATTTTCACGCTTTAATTTTTCGGACAAAGATCATCATCTATTGTTCTCATTTCCCCACTATCTTTTTTTTAAATTGACAGGAACAGGATTTAAATTTTGAATCAACTCACCAAAATTTCAGCACTGGACCGACAAAGAGGAGAAGATGGGACTTAAGTATGCAACTAATTGCTCCGTCGTTGGGTTCATTGACTGCGTAAGTATTTTGTACACATTGCATGTGTTTTTAGAAAAAAATGTAATGGCCTGTTAATTATTACATTTATATATTCTTGGAATATTTGTATTCCGTGATTTTGGTGACAAATATCCCAAAAACGTTTTCCTCTACATTGTGTTTATTGTTTATTGTCATCTTCAGATGTTCGGCTTCGTGTCTTTCATCTACTTGAACATCCAGGAATATCGTCATAAAAGTAAGCTCCATTAATTACTCCATTTCAACTCAACTTTTTTCTGGATTTTAGGCACTAGTCTACACGAGACAATTTATAGTTAAGGCGGAATACACTGTCTGACCTACTTTTATAAAATCATTGATGGGTGCCTGTGCTTACGTTAGTGTTCATTTCAAATTCAAACGTTGAAAGTCAGTCTTGTTGAAGGCGTCAAAGAGCGAAGGAATTTTACGAAGATGGTTGCAAATTCAACAAATTAAGTATTAATCAACTGGTTGGAATCAAGTGGAATATTCATGTTATATATGTACTTAAAAAAGTGAATATGAGAAACAAATCGTTCTTCTTTGGGCAGCTGCGTGTCTAAACTCTTGCCGCGCTTGCAGGGATATTAATATGTGGTAATGAACGAAATATTTTAATTTCAGAATTAGGAAGTAACGAAGAAGTCCTGCTGTCCTACATCCTCGGGATCTATGGCTTCTTAAAAGGCCTTGAACTATGTATACCTGCTGCTCAATTGGTAAGGGCCAGTCTTGACTATTGCACACAAGCAACAATTCACTCATGGAACGCGTTCACTCAAAATTCAAAGGCATTGTGAGTGAATTAGGCGTAATCGCGACATGTTGCTGAATGAATTGAATTGATTGTTGGGTACAAAAGTGGATAATAAATTGAGAAAGAATGAACGCTCCACCACGATAATGAACGCAGTTGAACGGAGCAATTTTTCTTCTCCCAAATTGTAATTTTCCAGACTTGTTTTCACTTAAAATTAACTTCAAACTCTAGTAAAATCATTTTGATTCGTGCTTCTGTCAAATTGTAGCAATAAGTAGTAGCAATAAGTTTATTTAAGTGTCAAATGATATACAATACAAAAAATTGGTTCTTATCCTGGACACTATGTATTATGCTCAAATATAAATTTTAATAACTGAGAAAGCCGGGTCAAAAATTTAGTATATAAATAACAATATGTCGTAGTATTATAATGATACTGTGTCAGTCCTGCTGCCAATAATATGCACATTAAGTGCTTTGAAAAAGGAACGTCGTTTTAAATTACATAAGCGTAGGGACGCAAGAAATGCATTCCAAATTTTTCCACAGTTGTAAATTATGTTTTTTTCGGCTATTTTACATTTTTTAGATTGCAATAGTAACATAATACTATTTGATCATCGGAGTTTTTTGTGTATATATTTACAAAGTATAGTATAGTACTATTTATGTATGGGATAATGTGACCGATTGTTCAAGTTTTAACCGTAATTTGCTTGTTAAAATGAGATGATTGGATCAATCACCCGTTCAAATCTGTGAAGAATGTGTGGACGTCATGACTACGGCTAAAACCTTATTACTAGTTGTTAACATAAATTGTTTATTTGTTGTTATTTGCCTTTTATGCATAATTAATTCGTTATGTACACCAATAATTTGAATTGCTTTACTTTTGCTTCTAAGAAAATAGTCAGGATGTTTTTGATACTCTAGAGTGACAGGTCATGCCACGGTTTGTTCTCTAAAATTAAAAAAAAAAAAATCTACAAATCTTCAACACACTTGCACAAACACTGAGCACTTAATTGTTAGTTTCGAGCCTACACAGTCCACTGTCTTGTTGCTGCAATTGAAGGAGGTCTCCACTTGGACCTGCCAGCCGCAACAGAATGAATTTCATAAAAAATCAAAACTATCTTGAATGAATTGATTTGAATGACGCCACGTTAACAGTGAATGGATTGATTGTGAATATTGCTGATACTGACTGAATATGAGTAAATGGTTGCAATACTAAAGGACTGTGAGTGAACGTGAATTTGAAGGAAGAGATTTGAATGAGTGAATTTGAAGGAAGTTGCATGTGTGGACTATTGGCGTATACAAAAAAATGAGCTACCAGGGCATAATAACCATGTCAGGGATAAGCAGGACTTGCTGACATAAAAAGGACGTGGCTGAATAAAAAGATGGTGATTGTGTTTGGCAGGTTGCTGAGAATGGGCGCGTTGCCCTGGGGCGATGGGCGTGCATCATCTGGATGATTCTGAGCATCCCGCAGCTGGGCATGTGCATCGCCTTGATGTACAACTTCGTGTGGCCGATGGGGAGTCACATGATGATGGACATCTTTCTCTTCGTCGTCCGCTGCGTTTACGTCGTCTTCTTGGTGGGAGCGACCGTCTTTGTCTTTCTTCTCTGGCTGGAGCTGGAGCCGTACGTGCCGAAGGTGGAAAAGAAGCCCAAGCCACGGCGGCCCGTCAAGAAAAATGCGACCGGAGCCTCTCATGCCGACGCGGCTAATGGGAATCAACATGATAGTGATGCCGAATCTGGAGCTTAAGACCACTCAGTGCTTTGCCCAAAACTTTGCTCAAAGGGATCATTTTAGTAGATTCACCAGTATGCATAGTTTCAGCTTGTGAAAGGGGCAAAGCAAACCAACACAGTATTGGCAATTAAGCTTCACTTGTGTAGTTGTGCCGTTTGTAGTTCAGCTTCTTCCCAAATTACTCCAATGGCAGTACAAACTGATTTTGTTTCACTCGATACTCAATCAAGGGTGTACAAGAATTCTTCCTCTTCCTCCTTATCCGTATTCCCTTGCACATTGCACATCCGAAATGTTCTTCAGTATTATATTTGCATTTGGAAAACAAAAACGTTGGCAACTTCACTTTTCAGTCAATGTTCCTTCCGAAGTATGACTACATGTTACATTTACAATCGTTATTGCCTTATATTTCTCCTTAATTAGGAACAGCTTAGGTACCTTGAGTGCTTTATATTTGTTCCTACCTTTCCAAATCAATCCAAATGAATGTGATGGTAAATGGTAATTAAACGAAGCATGCGAGCCAGGGAAATTGCTGGTCCTTGCACTACCGAATTACTTAAAATTGTTCAGCTTGCATTGTGATTTTTAAAGAAATAAGCCTTGTAAATTGCAGGTATAAAAATTATTCAGTTGAATGTCAAACTGCTTTGAAATGTGCTTACTTAATAGGAAATATCTACTTTAATAGGAAATGGATATGAGGGTATGACCGGCAAGAATGAATCCATATCTGTGAACGCTGAACGCTATCGAAGCTAAATATTATATTGTGAATACACAATCGGTAGCAGATTTAATGAGAAGAGTATACATATTATATTGATAGGTTTTTGATGTCATGCCAAAAGTTAAATGGAGGCATGTCAGCATGCCATCGAGGTAGGTCATTTCGTCATTTGTATATTTATGTATATACAGAGTAGATGTAGATACATAGCTTTCCTATGTGAATCATGTGAAAATTGCATCTTGCAATGACACTCACTCTCCAACGATTTGCTCACAACAAAGTATTTCAACAATCTCTGTTCAATCAGTGGCCATCAGTATTTCATGTGAATTAAAAATACTTACAAAATAATACTTTCGAAATCTTGTAATACTTTTAATGTAAGACAGCAAATCATGTAATGATCATAAGAATTTTTTGTAAATACGTATTTCTGTAATTCCCAATCCTGCCATATAGTTTATGTCGTGATATGTACTACAGCTACATAAATAAAATATTCTACATTTGCAACCAACATGTGACCGTGCTTTAATTTCTACAGTTAACCACCTAGCAAATAGCATTTCTTAAAATTATGAAATGAAAACGTTTTTACGTTGATACTGTTCAAGGACCAAAACTGAATTTGAAGCCATGATTCCTTTCCCTCTATCGGTGTTTCTACCAATGACCAGAAATGACTGTAATTGGTTCTCAAAGCGAGCAGCACGGCAACAGACACAGACGCTTTTCCATTTTCGATAGTTCCGTTGAGGGAAGAAAGAAACGTTTCAACTCCTTCATACACCTTAGTGACCTTAGACCTTGGAACTGGAATCGTTCACGTTTCTCACGATGTCACAGCCACGATGCTCAGCCACGATGCTACCGCACCGGATTGTACTAGCTGAGTGTACCAAAGTGGAGGAAACTAGCCCGTATTTCGTTATTTAAAAACAATGGGCTGAAGAGAAAGCAATAGATATCTTACTTTACAAGTCGAACGATTGTTCAAAGAATTGCTCTTGAAATGCAAAAATTAAATGAGTAGTCTGCTTCATTATGAAAAGCAGTGCACAATCAAAAGCGTGGGTTATTTATGCTTACAATGCTACCTACAAATTACTGTCCAGAAACAAAGCGCAATCTTCTCATGCTTTATTTAAACAATTTTACATACCTATACCGTATATGTATGGGGTGGAAATAAACATTGTATATCCCCCTAATCTTTATGAAGCGGGCATGCTAGAAGAGGGTAGCTCAAGTGGGTTTCCCATGTAGAATTTTATTGCGGGTCTAGGGGAAAAAATGTCATCTCTATCCAGCCCAGATTAGCAAAGTTATGGCGGTTTTTTCAAAAAAAGTTCCAAATTTTCCACAAAATTGATTTTTGATTTTGACTTCAGGAACAAAACCTTTATGTTCCCACAACCATGCAAACCAGAATAAAAGTGTTTTCTAAGCAGAATTTTATTGTGGATATGTGAAAAAATCCCCATTCAGTTCAAACAAGAATTGACCAAGTTATGGCCATTTACCCTCCCCAAGTTCAAAAATGAGAAATTTTGATTAAATCGATGTTTGATTGTATCTCTACGGGCCAAAATAAATTTATTGAAACTATTTCTAGACACAAAGTTAATGGTATGTTGAGTGAAAGCCTTTTTGAATGGATGAATTTTGGCAAACACCTCCAAAACGTTCATGCGACACGTTGCCGCAATATGGCGTGGTAGTCATAGGCACAAATTTCATAAAAATCTTTTTTGGTAAATTCATCATTTAAAAAGCGCCCATGAATTTTTTTTTTATTTTCAACACATTAATAAGTATAAACATGACTTTTGATTGCAATTTCCTATGGTTTAATGAAAATTATTAATCTTAGCAAAAGTTCTAATTTTTTAACTTGTTGCAGAAAAATGGCCATAACTTGGAACTACCCTCTAGCATGCCCGCTTCCTAAAGATTAGGGGGTATATAATGTTTCTTGTCGCCCTGTACATACATATATGTACATCCAGAGGTGTGTAACCATGGGTTTCCGGCCCGCGGGTGACCATTACGAACTTTCAAGATGGCCATCGGCCAATTCTCCAACCATTCAAAATTTTCAAAATTAGCAATTTGGGCCATCGAAAATTGTTTTTTTTTTTACATTCTGAATTTTTATACCATTATTATAGCTATGACGGTGCCACAATATGTTTTTTCACAATAATGTTCCAGAAATTAAACGCAACCGCATTTTTCAATACAGTCTACTCTGCCTATAAAGTCTTTCCTTAAATCAGCAAATTTCTTCCGTTGTAATGAACATCAGTTTCTATGTTAGCAATTGGAGAAAGGGGAGCATTTGAGGGGCGCATTTTCTGCCACTGTTATAGAGAGATCGCTAGAGACTGCCAAATAACACTTTACGTTGTCAAAATTTTGCGTGTATTGGCTGAAAAAAGTTGTCCTGCGTGTTACGAAAAAATTTGTTCAAACAGTTGCTTTTAGAATACAATATTTTCGATTGTGCCTAATTGTTGAAATTGTAACCAACGTTTTTCAGTAAAGGCAGGATTTGTTTGCGCAAGAATTTAGATATGCTTTCGTACAATTCTATATATTTTTCGCTAACATACGTTGTTTATGACGACAGTTACTCGAAAATATTTGAAAATTCTCTATTTAGGATGATAATTTGTTTGCAGATATGCTTTGTGGAAACGTTTGCAACGTCTGGCATGGAGTGTTCCAAAATAATTAGAACTTCATGAAACATAAACCAACTTTAAGCATATCTGTATGATTAAAGCATAAAATAATACGAAACAATAAGGTGACCCTAAGCTACTTTGAGTTCATAATTGTGACCATCGTCGCCAGAACGCTGCACACCGCTATCCATCATTTTAATTTAATCTCCTAGATTGTAAATTTTCCAGTCTTTCGTTGGAGAAAAATCTGCAACTCTTTGATAATGGCAATGATATTGTTTCCAGGACTCAATACAATTGCCGCTTATGTGATAATAATATCAGTTATGCATTTTTGGAAGTTTAGTTTGGAAATCTAGGACACGACCACTCGTTCATCCATTTCGGTATGAGGAACTACAACATGAGTCCAGCTAGCAGTGCTTCGAAAAATTATTTTAGGGGAAGTTACTCTTCAAATTATACTCCAATTCGCAAACAAGTCACCTTGTTTATTTATTTCATGAAACAATCTCATTTTCGAAAAAATCTTGAACCCTCTATGCTTCTTGAATAAACCTGTATAGTAGACCAGTATATATGGTGTATGCTAAAGCTGCCGAGGAAATAAAAGACACTTTGATATTTACTCCTCCGAACGAGGAAAGGACATTCAAGGATGTTGCATCACATCCCTACAATTAAATCAAGGTATTGGAGTATGCAAGTAAACGGACAACAAAGGACGGAATTTGATTGCGGTTAGCTTTCACCGGACGATCTTTCACAAGAGCTCAATTCCATCGTGGATATGCATAACTAAACATTTTTCCCAATCATAATTATTATTTCGGTAGCACGGTGAAATATGGGATAGGCTGACATGACTGAAAATGTGAATTTCATGTGAATTCTCCATATGGCTACGATTATGTTTATATGGACGGCTCCGAAGCGTTTGAATGAGAAAATGATGCTCTTAATCCTACAACTCCAGTAAATCCCACATTTTCTTAATAACTGTTGTTGTGAGCTCTTCAATGTCTTTGAATGTCTTTGACAACAAATAATATTCCATTTCCTGTTTAATAGTTATATGAAGTCCCTCCCGCACGTGGCACTTCCATGTCCGTGGAACTTGAATAGTGTGTCACCTGCTGCTTTTATGTGGTCGTGCAGTCGTGCTTGAGCGTCAGGAAAAGGATGTTAAAAGCTTCATTGCAGGCAGGGAATCTTTTAACACCCTTTACTTTTCTCCCCTTTACGGGGAAGTCCTGAAGACGCGGGCTTGGTGGAGATCCTTTGGCGCTCTCCTCTCCTCCATCCCCACGTGCATCCGAGACGGTCCTCTGATGTTAATTTATGCCATTTGAAGTATTGACGCCAATGCACAGGAAAGGGAAGGGGAGAAAGTGTGGAAGGTGGAGGTTGGGCCCGTCTCTTCCCCCGAACTGTTTTTCAAGTTGAAAAGTAAGGGAAAGGTAGACGGAAGGAGGGACCTTTTCAAGAAGGAAGGGAATGACAGTATAAAAGCTTTTAGCGTCCGCAATTCCACACACGCTGGCAGGCAGAGGGTAAGTGACATAGACAGAGAGAGATAGAGCAAGGCAGACATCGCAAGGGAGAGAGTGAAAGGAAAGGTTTTTGGCAGTAAAAGGGACTTCCTCGCCCAACGACGTTCCTTTGCAGAAGCCCCCAAGTTTTGCAAAGGTAACGGCAGGCGCACGAATGGAAAGTCCCGACAAAATGTGTTTCCAGCTCGTGTGTGTGGTGGGCGAAAGGAAGAGCGTATGCTGAGAGTGTGAAGGAGAGAGGATTTCCAGTTTTCCAGCTTTCCAGGGAAACTCTCACTGTCACTCTCCGCCTCGTTCACACACTTTCCCTTCTTAGTCAAGTCTCCAGTTTGGACCTTTTACACTCCATAAAATCTTTTCCTTCACATTCCCCCAAGTGTGCAAGAGGCATTTGTCATTATTAGACACAAAGCACCCTCATTCACCTGGATAGACATTCACTTCCCCCAAGGATTATTATTTGCCATCGTGCGCCGCTCTCAACCAGTGAACAAGCGAGAAGTCGGGGGGACGTGTGACAGATTTGTCCGTGGAGCTTTTTCTACTCACGAATTACGGTGGTCGGTCAGGTAAGGTCACCTTCTTTATTTCTTCCCATTCTTTTCTTCCTCTCTCTCTCTCGAATCTTCTCTTTCTCCCACCCTCAATAAATTACGCTGGAGTTTTGTCTCTTTTAATGTCCTTTGACGACCTCATTATTAGACGTCCTGGAAATAATAGGACGACTAAGCTTCCGGACAACTTTTCCCGGTTGTGCCCCAATAAATTGGGACTAAGAATAATTATTATTATTGTTGTACATAAAATTGCATATGCATGAGTTCGTCAGTTCTATGGGGTAATGCGGCCATCCCCCAATTTCGTTAATTTCTATGCTAGCACAGATTGGATTTAAAGGGAAAGGAGGACGACGGGAATTCGTACTTTCTCCCATTTTTTGTCCTCCCTTGTTGATGGTGACAAATACGCGGAGATTAAGTGGAATCCTGTCCTAATAGCTTCCTGCTTTCTTTTTGCTTTCGAGCACCAGAAAATTCCCAGTTGTTTGTTTTTCACTTGGCCAAGTATTTACTCCTCTTCACTTCCACAAAGGATTCAATTATTTGGTTCCAAGAGGAGAAGCACAACAAAATTCAGATTGGGGAAAAAGTGAAAGGGGTGAAACCCTGGAGAAAATCTGTCTAGCTTAATTTTTTGGGGGAATCGCTTGAACGAATACTTTGTGCATCAATTCGACGCAGATGGGAGTTCTTGTAGTCTCAAATCTGTTGTCAGTTATTGCACCAAGATTTTTTGCATCCGCAGATTTGCCATCGCCTTTCCAATGTCCCTTGAGGAACAAGAATTTAGGAAAGTGTCTAGGCTGATGACAGCTTTAAGAAAGTAACATAATTGGTGGGGACATAATGACTCTATAGGGCTATAGGAGTACAAGTTGCTCAGGGTCAAGAAAAAATGGAGTAATTTTATGCCCTCAAGAGATTGCAGGAGTGAGTAACTGCTTGCTTAAATTTACATAATTTTCTCATGCCTAACTACATGTATAAATAAGTCCTTCATCTCGTATGTAGGGAAAGTAGAAACAACTGGGAATATGAACAAAGAATTATTCATGTGGCATGAGATAAAATTAGGACGGTGCAAAAACAAACGGCGGGCAATAAATGCAAGCAAAAGCAGAACTTTTTGCAAACTGAGAAACAAGAACGAGCAAGAGCGTTGGAGAGGGTGTGAGGCAAAAAGTAATTGATGGACAAAGGGAGTCAGAGAGATTTTAAGAGCGAGGGTGTCGTATACAAAAAAAAAGAAAGTACCATCAGCAAAAAACGCGTATGATACAAGAGTGCCAGAACGGAGTATTAATGCTTAAAAAGGAACAAAAAATGTTGGAGAAAAAATAGTAGCTTAAACAAAGGAAATTCAATTGAATAAAGCGCTAGAAAGTGCAGGAATAGTATCACACTCACTCTTAAAGGGAATAATAAACTAGGGGGAGGCAGGGGGAAAATGGGGAGGAAGAAGAACATGAAGCCGAAGAGATGACACCCAGATTTTAATTTCCATCCCACCATTCAACTTTCTCCTACTTGTCTCCCTTTCACTTTCTCTGTCTCTCTCTGTCTCTTCCTTTCCGCTTCAATTCTTTCTCACAGCCTCCCATCCCCTTCAACATCTTCTCTTGTCTCCACAGCCAAACAAATGTGTTCCATGTACGAGCACATGACATTTGTAGATAGTCTCGTCTTCCCAGTCAAGTTATTTGCGTATTTATCATCTCATCTTGCCATTATCATTATAAGAAGCGATCAGGCTCTCTCCTCCGCCATCTCCTTTCCGCATCCTCGTCCCTTCCCCTCTTTTTCTTTATGTCCTCCTCAAAGCCGTTATTATTCACACAAATTACTATATTATCACGTCCTCAAATAAAACAAGTCTCCCCTGGAAATCGTCGGGGGTCGTCTTGAACGTAACGGTTGCTTTGTGGGCTTGTGGGATCATGGCCTGGAAACACTTTAGTGATGAATTGGCTAGCCGCAGTGGATTGTTTCATTCCATTCGGTGGATTACATGTGCTCGTCACGCCCACGCTCTTTTAAACACTTCTAGTCCACTGTTCAAATGCTGGTCGTGGGTCCTGGCAAGGTCTATGGCACTTCGTATCTGTCTTTTCATGCTTCCAAAAAAACTGATGTTCCCGTCCAAATTCTGCGTCTCTCCACGTTGTTCCTACTCCAGGGAGATGTCATTTTCAGAGTGGTGGATTTTTTGTAAATCATATAATTAATTTGGAATATTTATGCTGCCCATAACTGGCTCAGGCCTTGGCAGGAGAATGACGTTTGCACAGAATTTCCGTTTAATTAATTTAGTATAGATTTAGGGGACACTGGATTGTTGGAAAAGCGGAGAGAATAATCCGATATGATTGGATTGGATTCAAGCCCTTTTAACAGAGGATCCAATGAGTACTCAATCAATGCCGCCAACAGTGATCTGCCCGTGACATGTAATTTGAATTTTATCCCGCGTTATGGCATCCAATTTAGTTTTTCAAAATCTTCCTTTTTAGTTGGTATAAATGCCTGACTCTACTGTAGATTAGTGTACCACACAGCATCTGAAACGTTGCAGGGGCCACCACAAATCCTTTGCGGTCAACTGTGTACGTCCATGCTGTGCAAGTGTTTACGTAAAGATGTGAAGGACCTCTCGGGCATCGACAAACGTTGGAAACGCGGTTGGGTAATAAATCCGGTCTTTGTTAATGATTTAAGTTCTCTTCCATGAGACACTTCTACGCTTTAGAGCCAAATAATTGGGATAGATTGAATTGCTTGCACTCGATGCGCCTAATGCGCCACGCTATGTAAACTGAGAGAGATCATGCAAGCGTGTACCCACAATGGCCAGGACGTCGGGAGAAAACACAGTAATGCCGTGATAGACAAGAGTGAAATCAAAATCCGTCCAAACTTTTTTTGGGGGAGGTGAAACAATGGTCAGATGTGGAAAAAGATGCTGAGGTAATGCTCTTCATCGTAATCCAAGGTCAATCATGCTTACGTGGATTACTTTTTGCAAACTCATTTACTTGAACACAGTATACATATACATATGTACAAATAGATAGTTTGCTTGCATACATAACATCTTACTTTCACCCTTTGTATGGAGCAGAGAGGAAGAGCTACAGAGGGAGAGAGAGAGAGTGAGTGAGAAAGTCAGCCGGGAAGCGGATTAGCATTTGTACGGACAAAATGGGAACTCGTCAGTCCTAAATAAGCGTGGGAGGAAAAGAGACTCCAGTTTATGACTGGATGCAATCTCCGATTAAATACCGTCATCTCATGTGAAGGCTCATGTTCTTTCAAGTATCTCTAGCCAAGCTCTTGGACGAGAGAGCGGGAGCTGAGAAAAATTATGGGTTTTGTGGGAAATGTGATGGAACGGGGAAAGAGATACTTGATGTTCGTGGAATTTGGTTGGAATAATAACCAAAATAAGAGCAAAGAATTCTCCCAGCTGTCCCTCCTCCTCCATATGGAGGAGGATTACAGCACACGGAGCAGAAGAGATAACACAAGGAAAATAGGATCAAGGGAGCTATTCCAACCACTTTTTCTCTCTTGAAACGAGTTTTGCAAGAGGATTTACTTGGGGGGGAAAAAGTTAATACTAGATTGTTGAAAAGAAATTTAAAAAAGAGAATTGTCGGGTCTTCCCCAGGAATTGTACGAGTGAAACCTTTTGAGACAAATTAGAGCCAGGGTAGAATTTATGGACTGGGGTTTCCGCCTCCCCCTCCACCGTCTCCCTGTCCATCCCCGCCCCTTTCTCTTACCCGTATTTCCTTCACTTCTTTCTCTCATGTCTGTCTCTCTTGTCTCCCTGAGCTATCACGGTAACTTTAGTCCGCTCATAGGTCATGTTTATGGCTAAATCAATAAATACCAATGGAGGGAGCACCAAAGGGACTGCTGGTTTAGGAACAGAGAGTATTTTTGGAGGGTGAGGGACGGCAGATACAGGGAGACCGTAAAAAAATAGCTTCTGAGGACCCGAATAGCTCCTAAACAGTGAGGGCGATAAAGAGGGAAAGGGTGGAAATGGCGGAAGGAGAATACTTATGAGTGGTAGGGCCAAGGGAAGCTCGGGAAGGCGCTAAAATATGGAGGCTACAGATGGGAATAAACCATGGACGTCGAGATTCTACGGGGTGGATAACACACCTATCTGGGCACTCCCATGACGAAAGGTGGTGGGTCAGTGCCAGGAAATACTTGTGAGGATGCATGAGAATACAGATAAGACTCTTCCCTCACACATCGGGGCACCCTAAGACCCTCCTTGGAATGACAAGCAGGAGGATTTCGCCTGGGAGAAAAAGGTCCAAAAACCACAATTAGTTGATTCATAATGCATCTTTGGAGGACCGTCTTGGGACTTGCATCTAGACAACTTCCACCCGAGAAGTAACATGAGAGAAAAGCTTCGCTTTTGTGCTACTCCACAATGTAAAAACTGCCGTGGGAAAGTCTAACTTTTATCAGAGAGAAGTTGAGGTTTCAAATTTGTTCTCGCATTGAAAATTCAAACCACAAAGTTTGGTGGTTGGTGAGGAGGAACGTCTCACTCAGAATGAGCCGACTGCAACCCCTCTGAATTTGTTGTTTTAACTATAGGATAGATGAAAAGAGGGATTTATCCCCCGGTCATTGGTAGAAAGCTGGTAGAGGGAAAGTGAGGAGAAAGTCTTTCATGACGCCAAAAGAGAGGGGTGCCGAGTTAGATTTCGCAGAATGCAAAAAGTCCAATGTGAGCATCACGGACAGTGAGCAAGGTTGAGAGGAAACCAGGGCAAATAGAGGCAAAAGTGGAATTGAAGTCAAGGGAGAAGTTGGGTGATAGGGAAAATATAGAGGTGTAGTAAGTGAAAAATGAAAGGGAGAAATTCTACGATTTGAAGGTAGACTAAAAAAGAAGTTGGTGGGTTAAAAAGTGAGCCAGAGAGAGAGAGAGAGAATGAGAGAGACTTTGGAGAAAATGGAGGAAACGTTGAGTGGAATTCCAATGGCCATATATCGTGGCAGATGAGAGACAGTCAAGGATGGGAGACTCGACAATAACCATCTTTTATTCTTTTTTGAGAGGAATGCAGAGGAACATTCTCCCTCGCTTCATCATCATCCCTTCCACTCCTTTATCTCTCTTTCTCTCTTTCTCTCTTTCTCTGCTTCTCCTCTTCATTTTCCCCCAAAAAATTGGTAGGAGAAAAGCCACACTCCAAGCCAGATAATTGCGATGAGTCCCACACACATCCATGGCCGTTCCAGGTTGCGGTGCTCGCCTCTAGATTTTTTTTTTATATTCTCACGGACTTTCTGCCCTTTCTTTTCCCCTAACTTTTTCAGTCGAGTTCTTTTCTTTCAAAAAAAGCACAAAAGTTTGAAAGAAAAGTGAAACGGAGACGTTTTTACGATGTCTCCCTTTTTTTTAGGATGAATCAACTTCCACATTTTATTAAGCGTATCTGATTAGCCTAGAATTTTATTAAATGATGACAAGTGGATGTTGAGACAACATGCTCTGCGTTGAGCCACTTCCTTCCTGTAGTGCGGCCGAGTGCAAGCTATGGGGAATTTATCGCACTCCCCGAGACATGATCATAATCATCATGAGGCGAGAGTTTATCCCGTGGCGAGAGAATCTCCGGCTCTGTGGCTTGCTCCCGCTTTCTTTCACCAGCTTCCTCGGCTTTCTCTTTCTCTTTTTTATATCTTTCTGTTTCTCTCTCTCTCTCCATTCAATTGATGAGATTGTCAGTGCAGACGGGCACAGAAGCGAAGAAATCATGGTATTTTTCTTGATTATGGCAGAAAGTGCTTGAGACTGTTCAATGTTTATAAAATTATTGCAAAAATTCCCTCCTCTTCTCGTCTCATTCGTCATACGTACTCCAGTGAGCCATTATCTCTGGTTTACCAGCGGAAGCTTGGTGGGGAGAGATATTCTGAGCCAGAAATAGATTATGCTCCTGCGGTGTGTCAGGGGTTGACATTAATACACAAGGAGAATTGTGTACACCAACAGGGAGACACGGAGAGAGACGGAGAGAGAGACAGAGACAGAGGGAAAGGGAGAGAAATGAATTAAGGATGGGTGTGTATATGGACTAGAAGGCTCCAGCTGGTAGTGACAGCTTTTATGGGTGATTCCATAAGAGAAAAAATGTGGGATGAAGAGACTCCGCGACAGAGGAATTCCGCGAGACAGTCGGTGACGGAGAAAGTTGGGAAGACGAAATCGGGGAGAAAGTAAGCGGTACAGCCCGTAAGGGGTGGGAGATTTACACATTTCCCCATTATTTTATTACGCACCAAATAGCTCCGAGTACGTCTTAGCGCATCCATCACCCCGGAAGGGGGAAATTGTAACCATTAAATAAAAAATTGTTATTTCCATTTAAAAGACATTTGGGAAATTTACTCTGCTGCCTCTGCATTTTCCCTCCGTCGTCCCGCGTGTGAGAGCTAAGACCGGGACGGGAGCCAAATAAAACTGATTGAGAGTGCAAGAAAGTATGGACGTGTTCCCCGTCCAAATAATACAGTAATGGGGATAGCCCAGTTTTTATTGCCATAATCCAGGGTCACTCCTTGACCTGTCGGAGAAGTGTGTAGGCAGAGGGAAAACTGTAATCAGGAGGAAATGGGGAATTTTTGTTTTGAAAAAATTGCCTACATTGTTTGGAAGTGGCCATCCAGCGAGAATATTTGAAGAACACAATCCGCAATTGTCATTCCGCATATAATAGAATAATTATTTATGTATTTACATTATTGAACAGAATATTAGATGCACCTTAAAATCTCTTGGAATAAATGCGAGGAGAAGATTGAACAAACGAAGACAAACTAATTTCTGTACAAGCCCAAAACGATAATACATCTGGTTTTCTTTTTCATCTTTTCCCACGAGGTTCCTTATTTGCAATGGAAAGATTGGATATTGAATAAATATTACAAACCTGTTCCATATTACTTTGTCACTCGTTCCTGGGATTGCAAAGAGAGAAAGGTATTTCTGTTTTTGTAACATATATTGGAGATCTGTCTTTTAAGTACAAATTGGATTTCTTGGAAGCCACACATATTGTATGTCGGTATACCCGCTAGACTTTGTGTCAGTTTCTTACTTGCGCATTTACTTGTAATAAATGAAGGTTATAAAAATCTGGATGTGTATCTGTGTCAAAGGGAAAAAAGCTACTTCCAGTATTTGATCCACCTTTTCAATTTCTCTGAATTCAGTTTCTATGATTGGGACAAACGCATACGTACGTCGGCTACTTTTTTTTTGATTAGTAGAGAATGTTGATTGAAAATTGGAAAATTGGAAAATATTGTGTTGAGAAGAGTTCAAAGGTCGTTCTTCAACAGACTCTTCTTTTTTTATTATCCTTTCTTCGTATCTTAGGTCTTTTGTATCTGCTTTCTCATAGCAAGAACTTTTCATTCCGTCTCATGCAAGCTCAGTACAAACCTAACCTAACCTAATTAAATAAAAAAAACTATATCATTTCAAAATATCAACATCGTTTCAAAGTTCCTCCTAGAACTAAGGACTTTAACTCTAGCTGTACTAGATTTTTAGAAGTTTATTTTTAAATTCAAACATTTTATTTTTCCCTGCAGCCGATTTGCTTATAATTTTTCCAAAGCACTTGCAAAACGCTTCACAGCCACTACTTTTAACATCTTTTTCCATGTGTTTGGATTAGTTTTGTGAAGTTTAGCGCCTTTATTCTTGCCTTGGCGTGGACGATTAATACTTCCACCCTTGGAAATACGTTATACAGGTACATATTACTGGTAATGCATGTGAGACTTAAGAAAGAGCATTTTTGTCGGTCAATTTTGGCGGGAGCTCGAAGACAGTCAGTATCAGGAGTTGCTGTGTTGCGGTGGCAAGGTGATAACGGTGTTCGGTCAAGTCTATAGCTCCCTAATTAGCATGATCAATAAGAAGCAGCAATAAATCCTTGATAAGACCGGATTTCACGCTGTCGGCTTCATCAATCTCCAGGAATTAGCGAGTGTTGCAAGAAGCTTCGGAAATATTAGGTCAGAGATTCAAACTGGCTTGCGTGCACCCAGCCAAAGGGAATAATGCACGAATTTCTAGGATCTAATGGCGGCTAGAAGTGCACCCTTCTGTAGCAGACGTAGGCTGGCCGTATAGCTAGGAAATGATGAAGAAGCTGGTCAAATTGAACTTCATCCCATTTGATACTCGCTAAACAGATTCTATTCGGTGAATCACATTAATGAAGAAATCACCCCCAAAAGGAGGAGGGGAAAATTCTGACTGAAAAATATAAAAATGCAGGCAGCCAGTATTAATAATTTCTACTTGTTTATGTATTTTTTCTGTCGTGGGTGTAGCGAAGCTTACATTTGCTGCAAGCTTGGCGAATAAAACGGAAGTGTCACGAATTGCGAAGTGTTCGGAAGCGTGACACGGGTTTTATACTGTAGTAAGGACATGTAGTGACTTAATGTATGTATACATACCTATGCGAAATCGGTTAAAGCATGCGGAGCCCACGTATGGACAAATATAGTGGAAAGCTTGGTGGAGGGAAATCTTCGAGTAGATGAAAGTCGCCGAAGATGCTGAGGAATCAATTACTGCCCAGACATTTCCCCATGTACTCGCCCATGTCTACCCGCTTCAATGGCTCGGAAATCACCCCGTAAAAAGTCGCTGGCACGGGCCCCTCCCGCCGTCTCACGTCCCTTCAATTCAGGCTGTTTGTGAAAGGGAGGAATGAAGGAAAGAGAGAAAGACGTCAAGAATAACAAAGAAAGACAAGGCGGACTACAAAGAGGGAAAATGTTTGAGTTTGAGGCATATACCTAATGTTGATTTGCATCCATAATAGTAATAATAGGAGGAACATTATTCGGATTATGACCGTTGAAGGGAACAACTGTTCACACTATGTCGGTGGACCAAGAGAAGAAAAAAAGCGTAAAGGGAGGGGGGAAGAGGACAATCTGCCATAAAAGCCAAAAGCTGGAGCAATAAGTTCTTCTTGGGAAATCTCCAATTGTGAAAGCATTGTCGGAACGTTGGAGGTCCATAATGTCTCTAAGCGCTACCCCTTTCTTATATGCTCTTGGCTCAAAAATCCGCCGCTCTCACCACTTGTACTCCCCTTTGTATCTCATGGCCAAATCTCCAGTCGGGAAAAAAAAGCTCCCTCGATCTTCTCTCAAGCTTTTCTTTCTCTTTCGTTTTTTTTTATTCCATACGAAAAGTACACAAAAGCCCCTTTCACACTGTGCTTGAGGAGAGATGCATGGAGGACATGGGGATGTGTGTGTTTGTGTGTGGAAGTGGATCTGCTTCCAATGGCACGAACAAGATGCATTCCGCCTTTTCCTCTCTTTCCCTCCACAAAAAGACTCACTCCCCCATAATATCCAACTACAATTTTCTCATACATAAAAGATTGTCCCAAACGGAGTAAATTCTGGAGGCAGAAGAAAACTAGATATTTTTTTACAAGATGGCTTTGAGTTTGTCTCAATGAAAAAAACGTTGAATTTTATCACTCCTTCTTCTTCTTATTCCCTTTAAATCCAACAATAAAAAAGTTTTCGTCCCACGACTTCCCTTCTCCCTTTCTAAGTTCTAAATTCCTCCTTTTACTTTAGTTAAACTCCGCTTCTTATTCCCCATTTTTTTTAGATCCCTCGGAATGTTCTGTACTTCCTCTTAATGAATTTTTTTTTTCAGAAGTTTTTCCTGCTCCATTTTTTTTTAGTTTTTTTTAAATTGTTTGTTTTTAGGCTTCAGAGTCTGCCAAAAAGTCAAAGTGGTTTCTCGGAGGAACTGCAGGCTGTGGAACATCCGCCTGGTGAAGTTTTGAGTGGTGTCGGCTGATTGTGTCATGACGTGGCTCATGAAGCGAAACTGTCGAGCCTTCAATATCAGAGTTTATCCATTTCAATTGTTGGGATTTGATGCTCAAAACATCCACGGTGACTTTTGTCCTGGCTGGAGTAAGACGAGTGTCTTTAGCCGAAATATTGCTGTCCCAGCTCTTTCCCTAATTTTTCTGCTTCTTTTGAACTTCTGGTGTGAAAAGATTGGTTGGAGAGTAAAATAGTGGACGCAATAATTTACTCTCCTTTTCTTTTAAGGATAGCACTAGTGACAAAATATTCTGGTGATTTATGTGTAATTATGTGGAAAGTGCTGTTAATTATGCGGAGGCGTTTACACAGGAGGAAGGATGTTCTTACGGCACTAATAATCTGATTTCGTGGTTGACAGGCAGGGAAGTTTTTGTTTGGGGGAAATTTCCCTTTTGGCTACAAAAACCCCTGGGAAAAGATGAGGGAGCAGGTATCAAAAAATTCCCGCTCTTCTATCTTTTCTTGAATTTAATAGAGAGAGAAAGTTTTTCACCATGTAATTAGTGCACAAGAGGCTGTACACACATCTATCAAAATAGTATGAAATGAGAGAAATATAAAGGGTGGGAGGTCCGAGGTCCTCATAATTTAGTGTACTTAAATGTGGCAAAGACCAAGAATCTTTCACAGTGGTTTATTTTCAGAACAAATCCCGGCATGACATGATGCATTAGGCCGTCATCTAATATAGTTGAGTTCCATTCAAAAACATTTCCGGCGGAAATAGAAAAAGCCCAAGTCAACCACGCTCAAAACCACTGATAGTCTGCTCTTTCTTGTAAATCTCTGTCAGTACGACAACATATGAGAGGAGAATGGAAACAGGAATGTTGCTCCCAGTAGGGAAAATGGCGATTTTACGCTAGATTTTAATTAATTATAATTGAAATAACTAGGCGATCGACAACAATTAGGACCTGGAATAATATTAAATTATGCAAATGCAATAAAAAGACAACGTAGAACAAGCACGCAACGCAAACACCAATCACATCAGACAAAACCCCAAAATAACAGTAAAACGGCAGCAAGTCAGAGACTTGCTCAATAACGCTCTGTAAAAGGGATTCTAGAGTAATTAATGCTAATAATAGTTCTTGAAGAAGATGGCACTGCAGCATGAACTACATTATTTTGGTCCACTTTCCTCCTGCATGTAGTATCCCTTCCTTTATTAACCTATTAACGTAACAGCCGTCAAAGCGTTGAAAAAGAACTCGCTTCACTTTCCCGCCACCCATTTTGGGGAACCACAGAAAGAGTGGATGGACTTTAAATTATCGAAGTGTTAAGGAAGTTCGTCCATTAGACAAATTGCTTTGGGATCCTGTAAAAGAACGTTCACGCAACGATTAAGAGTTTGGGGCTGTGGATAAATAATTGACCACTCGTAGTACACTCGTGAATAGTTTCCAGGGAAAGTTTACAGCTCATTCCGTTAATTAAATACATACATATATGCACGTACCTACATTATTTCTGCGGCTAATTATTTTCGTAAAATATGGAAAATACCACGAATAATTCACGAATAATCCCGGAAATAAGGGGCTAAAAATGTGATGAAGATCTCTAGGCGAGGAGAAGGATTTTTCATAAAAAGTGCATTCCCTGCCTGCAGTCTGCATTGGGCTTAAAAGCAAAGGTAAAAAAAATGGAGCGGAAGTCAAGTGCATGTGTACAGATTTTGTCCATTGCGTGAGGGCAAGAAGAATCCAGGCCACCAACGGAGGAAAGATGGCTAGCTGGCCGCAGAGTTGATTGTGATCATCATTAACATGATCACAATGTTAATGACAAGGGGGAAGTTATTTATGAGGTCGCAAAATTTATGGCGGAAGAGGAAACAGGGATTTCAGCGTTCCAATTTTGGAGGTGAGGCGTGACTAATCTGGGTAAATAAACATATTGGTAAGGGAGGATAAATAAGTGGAAGCGGGTGGCTTGTTCCCTTTCTCTTCCAAGATCCCAGCCATTGTAGCTACTATCATGAATGTGTCGGGGGCAGTAAACCAGAAAAAAATCTAGACCGCATGGAAACGAAAACATTTGCCTTTTTTTTTCTTGGCACCAACCACTGTAGAAGGGTGGTAGTAAAAACAGAGGGAAGAAATCTTGGAAGAAGGAAACAGAGGGAAAAAGACACTACACTAAAAAGATGGAGAGAGAGAAAGTCTGGCAGAAGGAGAAAGCAGCAAAAAATCTCCAAGCACTGTGGACATTCAAGTTTGGAGGCTTTCCATTCCCTGTAATATTTCCTTTCCTTCCAGCAAAGAGAATTGAGAAAGGCGTGAGGATAACACTTTTTGCCCATGCTAAAGAGAAGGTCTGGGCTTCTATGTCCACCGAGGACAGTTTGGAGAAAGCCTTCGAATTCCGAGGATAATGCGAGTAGCCTCTACACGTGGACATATAGCTATACATATATACATATTGTATATAAATGTGTACATATACATATTCTCTCTGTCATTCGCTCGACTTGCCCACCATAAATACGTTGTGTGTGCGTGAAGTAAGACGGGAGAAAAAATAAAGACCAACACAGAAAAATGTTCCATTTATTTTTTCTCTTTCCAGTTTTTTTAACTTTCCATTTTCTATTTACTAAAGCCTTTTACTTTGTGTAACATTGTGGAACATTGCACTAGCCTATACACATGAAGCATGACCGCATTGTCTACTCTGGGACAATCCAGAACCTCCCACCATCACCATTTTCCTCCTTTCTGCTCTTTCGTTTTAGGCATGGAAGATCATTTTAAAGTTGGGGGGAATTTACTCTTTCTCCCTTGTCCAGTTTTGCCCCCAACAGAGCTCCATGCTTTCTTTTTTGGGTCTAAACAAGATCACTGCTTTGGTAACAACTCAATTTTGGAGGAAAAGTGGGGTTCAACTTTCATTTGGGGAAAGTTTGCAAAGATGGTTTGGAAGTAGGTCTTTGGATAAAGTGTGGTCTGGTTCCTGTCAGAGACCCTAAACGAAAAAGCTACTCCTGCTACCAAAAATATTCTTCTGGTCGGACCTCGCCTTTGGTTTCTTCTCAAACTACAATTTAAAATATCTATATATAGTTTTTGAAACGGCTTTTGTAACCCCTTTAGATCTCCCAATTTGAGGAGATGCTCGACGAAAGGAAATTCGTTTAGAATTGCAATGTACCAATTGCATGTACAAACAGAGTAAGGCGGTGGAAATTATTCCTGGAGGCATAATCCCGTGCAATGACAATGGGCAATCTTCATGTTGTAGTTACACGGACGGTAATTTGGATAAATGGGGGAAATAATGGAAAGGCAACAGAGAAAGCTGACGGGAGGGGATTCTGAGAAATAACATTTGAAGTGTGATTAGACGCTTGACCCTGAATGGGCGTCTTTTGAAGGCTGATAGGAGAGGTAAAGGATCTCGTTAGAGAGAAAGCAAGAGCTGAACATCCTGTCGGATGTGAGGGAACAATGGGCTTCCCAGCCAATCCCAAAGAAATGGATGGGAAAGATTAAAGAGAGTGCACAAAGAACTCCTGTCACATCCGACCTCCACCGTAGAAATAAGCCCAGACGTTTGTGTACATAAGGGACAGTACAACCGATGAGGAGGAATTTCCTTCCAAGCATCCATGCATTTTTTTCTTTCTTTTTTCAGGGACACAGAGAAAATGAATATTTTTTGCAACGTAACGGGGAATGTGAGCAATTCAGTCCCGTTTGGAGTTCCCGATATGAGCCCGGAGCCCTCCATGTCCTCCGAAGATGGGATTCAGAGCCTGTGCAAGTTGATGGGAGCGGCCATGAACGAGAGTGAGGGCGGAGGGTGGGGGGAGCTGCGGGAGATGCGAAGCACTCGACTTGACC
This sequence comes from Disparrhopalites patrizii, assembly GCA_034698585.1. Taxonomy (NCBI): domain Eukaryota; kingdom Metazoa; phylum Arthropoda; class Collembola; order Symphypleona; family Sminthuridae; genus Disparrhopalites; species Disparrhopalites patrizii. Next base: position 3,824 of record JAQGBT010001661.1, on the reverse strand, counting down.
CTTACAACGTGACTTGGGGCGTGGGGGTCGCCCTCTGCCTGGCCTATGCCTTTGTCTTCATCGTGGGGAGCATCGGGAATGCCTTGGTGGTGGCCATTATCCTCCGACTGCCCCGCATGAGAACTCCCACCAACTTCTTCATTGTCAACCTGGCCGTCGCTGATCTCCTCGTCGTCATTTTTTGTATTCCCTTCAATCTCATCAGTGGCCTCCATTCGGGTAATGTCACACTCTCTGTCTTTTCATTTTCCCTTCGTACATATACAGGGCTCTGCATTAACATAACAGCAAAAGTTCATAAAGCAAAACATTAGGCTGGATGGTAAAAGGGGAGCTGGCAGTGGGAATGTTACAGGCCTGAGCTACTCTCAATCTATGTATTTTCTAATAGATTGAGACTCTACTATAAGATACAATATACAGGGCTGCAAGAAAAGTTCACCTTCCTCTCTTGGCGGCTGGACGCAGCATAGCATGACAACAGTGAATGCAGGGGTTTGTGCATAATTTTATTGCAAATGCGGGACAAAATTGCGTATTCAACTATGGCGGGTATTAACTGATTTATGGGGATTTTTCTGGAGGATGTTGAAAACCAGAAATTCCTCCATTGGTTTCTCCACAACTGATTTCTGATATTCCGAAAGAAAGGTGAAAGTAAACAGAAAATTGTATTGCAAACCTTACCGAAAATTTCCAAGCCGATTCTGCCAGTATTGACCAAGGTGTGGACAATGTTGCCTTACGTTTAAAAAACTTCTTTCTACTTTTTGTTTTTTCCCAAAAATTCTGCATAATTTCGAGATTTATCGTTAGATCCGCAATAAAAGTCTGTTTTCTCCTTTCTTGTAGATCTCCGGGTTTTAGGCTGGACAATGGATTCAAATTATTTGGAATCCTAAAGTCTTGGAGAAACCTTTAAAACTTTTTTTTCGACTTCCTGGAAAATCGTTGTCGTCTCGCTCTGTTTCCTTTTTCACGCTAGTTCTCTGTCTCGCTCCTTATCCCCTGTTTCGCTCTCTTTCTTACCTCGCTCTTTCTTTTGTCTCGCTTGTTTCCCAGTCTCATTCATTATCTTGGCTCACTCTTTCTCTTCTGTCCCGCTATTTTTCCTCGCTCAGAGTACCTTTGGTCACAAATGTGTGTAGCAAGAAGGCCTGCATAGGTCTTTAATATGCACTTGGATCGACTTGGGCTAGTTTGGCAACGAACTCGCCATGAACTTAGTCAGGTTTGGCAACGAACCGTATTTAAACGCGAGTTTGAACTTTGTTAGTATGACATATGACTCGCAAGAATTCAGGGACAACACGAGCCTACAATGATTTATTTGAGGGGAAAACATATTTTCAAAATTTTGAGACTGCGGCTGGATCGACTCCGAGCTCTTCATATATGAACACAATACAGTGTGAGATCCTGGGACAATGTATGCTTCCTTTTCTTGGTCCCACTCCGTAAAGGGACAATGGAGTCATTGGAGCGGAAGTAAATGAAAGCGAAAAAAGAGATGAGAGAGAGAGAGAGAGAAGTAGACGCAATGGAAGGATGGCGAGGAAATTACATACGAAGCAAAATAGATCCATGGGAATAGCTCCAGGAAATAAGACGTGCGAGTAAAATCAAGTGTTATGAAACAAATGATGATGAATAGGGAAGCGGCAGGTGGGAAGAAACATATTTCCGATTCTCTGGAGAACATAATTTCGCGTCTGAGGGTAGGGACATCATAATGAAAGCAAGGGGGAAGAAAGAAGTTTATCTTTCATCTATGCAACCTCAGTACTATTCTCTATTCTCCGTAATGCAATATGCAGAGTCCAATTGTGGAGAAAGTACTCATGCTTGGAATGACACGGAGTGCTCCTAGCAAACTTGTGCCTTCGTCAATGACGTCACGAGAGTGCTCAGGAACACAACCACGAAAGAAATGCATGTCCCACTGCTCTTCAAGCAATCCATGGAAAAAAATTGGTGGAAGAGGAAAATGGTGGTGTAAGTTAAAATCGGGGCAAGATGCACTTTCCTTCCATGTGAGAGAAAACGAAATGATTGAGGAAAGTGGGGAAATCGGCAAGTGAAAATTCCGTCAGTCTGGGTTGGCACAATCAACAACTTATTCGCACACTTCGTAACTAAAAGAGACATTGATGATAAAACGTAATTAAAATAGAAGCACTGGAGAATTTTTCATGAGTACACGCGGTAGAAATTCGCCAGACTGATTTATTTTTATCTCGGGTGGAGCAGCCTTGATTTGCACATTTACGCACTGTAGAGGTCCAGATTATTTAGCTTCATTTCCCAAACTCTCTTCTCCAACTTATCATTGGTTACCACACTAATTGCATTTTCTGCATCTAAAATTCTGACGTCATTCATTGTCTCCGTAATTTTGTAGAAATTTAATTTTGTAGACAGAAGTCACACGGTTTGTGTGGAGGTAAAATACTCATCACTTCGAGTGATGAGCCACAGGACGTGGTTCCGTCTATTTTGGCTCTTTTATTTCGTGGAAGGAGATATTAGTTCCCAGGTTCCCCAGGACTTGTCACTCGGCCTTTTGCAGGCGTCCGAAGTCAAGCAGAAGAAAGAGTTGGAGAAAGAAGAAAGAGAAAAGTGCGTGGGAATGATTGCATTAATGTCCTTTCCAGGCGTTCAAAATTTTGCTGTGTCCACTGTGCCTTGATGTGAAGCAAAGTTTGGCTGATTCATAATGCTTTAATTTAGCTAAAAATGTGTCTTCCATAAGTGAAGTCTTATATTTTAGAAAGTCGGGGTCATAATAGCAGTTTCCTGGGAGTAGTCCAACTGGTAACAGTGTCTAGTAGCATGTGGACGCCGTTTCCAGCACTGACCTACTCTTGGGGAAATTTAGCTCTGCTACACTCCATTTCCTTCACTTTACTGGTCCATACAAAGGCAGTGTCAATCATCGTAAAAAAAGTGTCATAAAAAAGAAACATTTAATTCGCTCTGGCTCACCCAAATCCCAAACATGTTAGGTCAAGCACACGTTATGTTATGTCTCCATTCTGAGACAAAATAAAAAATCTCAACACACATACAGATAGTGCTTCTCACTGCCTTTTTTTTGCCAACTTTCCCTTTCATCCCAAACGGGAAAGAGACATGGGAGGGGAAAATTCGCACGCAAATCGATTTTAATTCTAATGCTTTTTTGCTCTCTCCGGTGCTTCTATATGTCTCTCCTTGGAGGTGGTCATAAAGGGAAATTGTTATGGGCTGAGTAGTGAAATGGCTGGAGTCACAACTTTTAAGAGGGGTTAGTATGGGATTAAGCACTCACAAAAAGAGAAAGGTCATAGCTATACACACGTACGTGCATGGGAAATATGTGGTGCATAAGATCGTATATGAGAAGAATTATAGGCAGAAATTCGTACATTTTATAGAGCAGTTGAGAGCTATCAGAATCCTTCAATAACGAAATATTATCTGAGCCAATCTAAATTTCATAATCAACATGTCTAAATGGAGTACCAAAGGAAACAATAACGGTATCATTTTGAAGACGAAATATTTCACATGCGCGGAAAAAATAAATGTATAAGGCAACCTTAAATTAACACAATCCACAATTATTTCAAGATAATTATTTGGACACATTTGACATCTATTACGCATTACCTTAGCCAAGTATATGCAAACGTTTTCCAAATCTACAGTCTTTTTTGGCGAATACAAAGCAAAATCAGTACCTTTCCATGTACACCATGGTCCGGGGAATATTATAAGGTAGTAATCATTTACGTGATTGCTCCCTTGTCATCTTCCACATCATCACACCTAAAGTGGGATGA
>JAQGBT010001660.1:0-29863 GCA_034698585.1 Disparrhopalites patrizii | reverse complement strand
TTCTCTTTATTTTGCCCTTCTTGCTTTCTCTTTATTTTGCCCTTCTTGCTTTCTCTTTATTTTGCCCTTCTTGCTTTATCCTGATGCTTTCCGCTTTTGTATTCTCTACATTTTGCTCCTTGCATTCTTGTCTCCTTTTCTTTTTCACTTTCTTTCTCTTCATGTTTTCTCATTTCTTTCTCTTCATGTTTTCTCATTTCTTTCTCTTCATGTTTTCTCATTTCTTTCTCTTCATGTTTTCTCATTCCTTTCTCTTCGTGTTTTCTAATTTCTTTTTTTTAATGTTTTCTAATTTCTTTTTCATCGTGTTTTCTAATTTCTTTCTCCTCGTGTTTTCTAATTTCTTTCTCTTCGTGTTTTCTTATTTCTTTTTCTGCGTGTTTTTTAATTTCTTTTTCTTCGTGTTTTCTAATTTCTTTTTTTTAATGTTTTCTAATTTCTTTTTCGTCATGTTTTCTAATTTCTTTTTCGTCGTGTTTTCTAATTTCTTTTAGTCGTGTTTTCTAATTTCTTTTTAGTCGTGTTTTCTAATTTCTTTTTCTTCGTGTCTTCTATTTTCTTTCTCCTCGTGTTTTCTAATTTCTTTTTCTTCGTGTTTTCTAATTTCTTTTTAGTCGTGTTTTCTAATTTCTTTTTAGTCGTGTTTTCTGATTTCTTTTTCTTCGTGTTTTCTCATTTCTTTTTCTTCGTGTCTTCTAATTTCTTTTTAGTCGTGTTTTCTAATTTCTTTTTAGTCGTGTTTTCTAATTTCTTTTTCTTCGTGTTTTCTAATTTCTTTCTCTTCGTGTTTTCTAATTTCTTTCTCCTAAATGTTCCTCTTTTTACTTTCTCGTGAATTTATCATTTTTTTCCTAATCCTGATGTTGTCTGTATTTGCTTCCTCGTGATTTTTTCTATCTTTGCTTACTCTTGAATTTTTCTCTTTTGTCTTGCTCCGGAGTAATTCCCAGCAATAATTGTTCCTGTTTTTAATTCTTCATCTGGGCAATGAGATTAAATAATCTGATAATACCTCCACGTTCCAATTATACATGATAAATTCCATACATTCCATCCTCTATTGAAACATTGGACCATCCTCGCATATGATTAACAATTGAACACCGTAGACTGAGCGAATATTTGAACTCCGGTGGACTACGAAATGGCAATTCAAAAAGTGGACCTCCTAATATTTCAGAGCTGTGAAAAAATATTAAGCATAATCCAATGCTCCTATTTTTCTGCAATATAAATCAAATCAAATAGGAAGGAAATAGGACGCAAAAACATTTACTAAAATCATATAAAAATGGGGTAAACTAAACTAGCTGGGATATAGCTCATTTCACTGTGCGTCCATCTGACACGTGTCAACAAAAAAATATTCCTCCAGGATATAGTAAGAAACGAAAAGTAAACAAATGACGGTGAATGATGGTAAAGCCCAAAATTTTTGGCTCATTAATCTCTAGAAAGACTCCGTTTTCCCTCCCCCCCCCCCAAGAAAAATCCCAAAGGAAGTGAATGTACCCATCTCCGCAAAAATCGGATGTATAAAGTGGATAGATATTCTACGTATACCCATTATTAAAAACCACAACACACACTCACATAAAAAAGTAGGTGTTTCTCCCCGTCAAAAAGGAACCACTTGAATTAATTGTAGTACATGGAGAAAGTCTGCACGCAAAGCCACAATATCTCCTGGGCCTCATGTATTCTATGGAGCTAATCACATTTTGGGAGGAGGGGGAGAATGAACGTGCTGATGGAATGATTAATCGTTTTTATATTATGCACTAAGCGTTTCCTTTTTCCTTTGTGCCCACACAGGGAAAGTACGAAAGATAGTGAAGCCGCTGGGAGTGAACCCGGGACCAATGGAGCTTCTGGGAGTGCTATTATACCGGAAAAGAAAACCTGCACCGTTCAATACTCTGGAGGGGGGACACAGGTCTTAATGACAGGTGATTGTGATAAAGCTTTAAATCTGCCCCCTCGACAATCCATAAGCATGTCTCCAACTTATACATATCCACCTATTCCACCCACAACTATAAATACAAGTATAAATCCACCAAAGAATGTATGAGGGCAAGACACAAGTAAAACTTTCCCCAGCCCAGAAGACACAGTCAGGTGTTTGGACAATGAAGACTAATGAATTTTGTTTTTTTCTTTTCATTTGGCTTTCCCCGGGAATAATAAAGCCCCGTAAATAGAAAACACCTGGTTTCTCCACAACTTTCACAATTTACAATGGATGTGAGGGGAAAAATTGGATGCTTGGAAACGTATAGATTCGTTAGCTACAAGCTCTCATTAAACACGCACCCCCATTATTAGGCCAGTTCATTGTCAGCATCCTCTCTAATGGTCTGGCAATAGTGGATGTGGAAGACTGCTTTCCCCGGCAATATTTGGGGAAAACCTCAGTGCGGAAGTAATAGTCGAAATCCTCTTAGTTTCGGATTAAAGACAGCAAAAGAGTGAAAGGGTAGTTAGGGAGAAATCCGATTCACAAATGCGTACCGAACGAAGGTACAATAGAATGAAAAATGTGCAGGTAAAGTATACAAGACAAAATATACAGATATGTTTGTATGACAAGTATAACAAAATACGCAGGTAAAATAGTCAAAATTGTACAACAGTAAAAACTATACAGTTAAACATCTAAAAGCAATATGTAAATCACGTATACAGAAATGGCCAATCTAGCAACCAAAGAATCTGATTCAACTTGGGATGCACGACGACAGTTATCACCTCATTATTTGTCATTCCATACAATGCATCATTTGGGACGGGCATCAATTATTGGGAGGGAGGCCTATTTATACCAGCTTATAGATCCTCAACAAATTGAGGATCTATAAGCTGTTTCTTTTCAATAACGAGTGTATTCCTGGTAGTAAGATCACATTAGGGAAAGCGGTCGTCGTTACAAACATCAATATTTTCTAAACAATTTCAACCCAAGAAAAACATCTTTGTTAGGTAAATAATCAGTACCAAATATAGTAAGAGCAGCTCTAGCAATACGTATGTCAATATTAAGCAAAGTGAAAGCAGTGCCATCCGTATTAAAATACAAAACGCCATTAATATCCAGTAATAACAGAATTATTAACGGTAAAAGCAGTATTAAACTCATGGTGTCAGTCGTAGTAAAGCATGATTTAAGTAGTATTAATTCTGGTGAAAGTTCTATAAAGCACACTGAAACCAATCCTAAGCTTGGTTAAAGCAATTATAAGCCTACCAAAATTAGTACTAATCCCGGTGAAAGTGATACTAAGCATACCTAAATAACTATTAAGCGTAGTAAAAGCAATGTAAAGCATTAAAAAAGTAGGATTATGAAGCCTAGAGAAATCAGTATTAATCGTGGTGAAAGTAATACTAACCATTAGCGCACTTAATTCACAATTTACCGTACCCAAAGCAATATTAAGCATACACAAGGCAGTATTATGTTTGGAGAAATCCGTGTTAAGCCTGGTGAACGTAATATTAAGCATACTGAAAGCAGTATTAAGCCTACTGAAGTCAAGATTGATCTAGTGACAGCAATATTAAGCATTCTCAAAGCAGTATTAAAGGTAGACAAAGCAGTATTAAGCGTAGACAATGCAATACATACTAAGCGTCGATGATGCATTATTAAGAGTGGATGATGCGTTATTAAGCATATACAATGCATTATTAAGCGTAGATGGTGCATTATAAAGCGTAGATAATGCATTATTAAGCCTAGACAATGCCATTTTAAGCGCAGATAATGCATTATTAAGGGTACAAAAAACAGCCTTAAGCTTACTGGCAGCAATATTAAGTATAGGAAAGTGAAGAGAGAGAAGGTAGAGGGAAAAGCTGTGTATTCCGCAAGAATGGCTATGACAAAGTGAGTAATGAAATAGTGGAAGAAAGTAGAGGGTTCCAAGGGAGAATAAATGCATGTATAGGGAGATGGTAAAAGTCCTGGAGAAAGCTGCATATGTACGTCCGTATGGAGTACTAGTGGTAAGGTATGTAGGGATACGGGGAAAGGACGCATGGACGAGGAGAAGTGAAAGGAGAGGCCATGACAGTTGAGAAAGGAGGTCGTCATGGGAACATGCTGAGGAAAGACAGCATTGACGCAAAGTATACAAGTGAGAATCTAGGCGAGCCTGCGATCTACAAAGCCCTGTGTAGAACTCCCTATACGGACTGGGTATAGCCATGTGTTATGGTGTAAAGGGGAAGAGTTGAGAGAAAGTTGTGGTGTGTGAGTGTTTGTGTGAGCATGTGAGCGTGTTTGTGAGTGTGTGTAAGGTCGGAGAAAAAAAAGGGAAATAGTGTAAATGTTGGATTTTTTATTTTTCCTCCAGAACAACACACAGTGTTGGATTGGCAGAGAGAAAAGTTATTTGTATGATCTAGGGGCAAGAAATAATATTTTTTTTGTAGTTATTATGTTGGTGTTGCTGTCCGACTTGCCAGCATTGAGTACCCTGCTCATTGTTGACTCAAGGGCTTACTATGTGCGTGTGTGATTGTCATCACTGGTGCTATTTATTTGCCACATTAAAAACACTAGTTAAAGGTAGGTAACGAGGATTGGTTTGGGACTTTCCCTGCTTTCACTCCTTTTGTTTTTGGTCATTCCCGTGTACGTGATGACTGTTAGTATTTTTTTAGAGTGGAGGAGGAGCACGAGGCTGAGGAGGAAAAAGGGTGGGAAAAAGTGTGTCAATCCATGAGATTTTCTTATTGTTTCCTCTTCCTTGTAATCATTTGGGATTTGTATATAATGTACATCTGTAGTCGTAAGAATGAGAAAGTCATTTTATATGAATATTGAATTAAGGTTAAAAAATGGTGACAACCTGTTTTTGTTGTTTGACATTTTGAAGGGGGACTTCATAGGAAGGTTTCGGAGGAGCATCAGGGTATTCCCTCATTATCTCGAAGTCCAAGGGATGTGGAGGGATTCAAGACATGTTCGAGCTCCGGGAGGGGTGTGGAGGAGCTCCATTACAAGGCCTCCCCACCCCACTCACCTCACTATCTTAATTCAACGGTAATCAACATTGAGCCCGCCTTGACTGGGGTAAGGAGGGATGGAGAGGAAGAATCCGCATTTATAGTATCTATTCCAAATATATATGTACAATGTATATATCATGTTCTCCAAAATTGTGTGCACATCCACAACTTTCTCCAAAAACATTTACCAATCCACAATCCACAATTGTCTCCAATGGTTTTTCAAATCTATGATTTCATCCTAAAGTTTGTTTACATCTGCCACGTGTTCCATGATCTTTGTTTAAAATATGGAATTTGCATTTACGTATCGTTGTCCAAGTGTCCCAACTGATTATCGAGCATAAGCAATTGCACATGACTTGGTCGGTTGTGATACTTAAACGAGGATTTTCGTTATACTTTGTGTGTTATTTGCTCTATGTATTGCTCTATTCCCTTGTAATTTACGTTTTCGCTCATGCAGGACATTTTATTCGGACATTTTTTGAAATATACTTTCTCCAAATATTTTGCTTAAGCATCTACCCCAGAAATGTTTTATTCACGTAAGAATTAACGGAAGAAATTTAGCAGTCATGCCAATAATTTTGTCACTGAATTTACGCCTTAAGTTATGTTATGGAATTGGTGCCATCAATTTTGTTATAGAATTTACGCCATACATTTTTTTTTATAGAATTTGCGCTAAACATTTTTGAAGGATTTATGCGGGAAATTTGGTTATAGAATTTGCGCCAAAAATTTTTTTTATAGAATTTGTGCTAAACATTTTTGAAGGATTTATGCGGGAAATTTGGTAATAGAATTTGCGCCATAAATTTGGTTATAGAATTTGCCCCATAAATTTGGTTATAGAATTTGCCCCATAAATTTGGTAATAGAATTTGCGCCATAAATTTGGTTATAGAATTTTCGCCATAAATTTTGTTATAGAATTTTTGCCATAAATTTGGTTATAGAAATTGCGCCAGACTATTTTACAGCATTTACGCCAACAATTTTGTTATATAATGTTGCACTAGAAATTCTTAAAGCATTTACGCCAGATTTGTGTTTACAGAATTAAGGCCAGGGTTTAAAGCACCCACGTGAGGAATTTTTCGTTCAAGCACTTACGGTATAAAAGTGGTTGCATTTATACCCGTACTTTTGTTCAAAAATTGTCTCCACAAACGTAGATGGATGTAGAATTCCCTTGAAAGTTGCCCTTGATTTATGCACAGATACAAATGAAGAATGGAGGGAAATGAGAAATTCCTCTTTGGTCTGTCTATTATATTATGATTTAGCTCCGTATATTTGTGGTCCAATTCTCCCCATGGATCCTCACCTTGACCTGGCCCAATAGGACTAATACCCATGTTCTGTATGTAAACATTATAACAGACCCTGAGCCAAAGTAGTAGCAGTAGTTCAAGTCTTCATCATGATCATCAATCAACTCAGAATTCGGACCTGCCATCACCAAGGTCACCCAGGAGTCGTCATAATAGTGGGGGGAGTTCCCTGAGTCGATGTGGATCCCGGGGGAGCCAGGCAAGGGAGACGCGGGCCAGTATGAAGTCCATCCCAAGTCGGAACTCCAGTTTCCGTCGTCCAGTCGGAGGAAGTCTCAAGGATTCCTCCAAGAGTCAACAACGTCGGAGTCGGGGCGGGTCACAGGGGGAGTCCTCCTACCTCACCATCAATCCTGATTCCTCCCCCAGAAGAAGTGTGTCACTCCGGAGTCCGAGACACTCCCCTTCCCGCTCCCCTCAAGGCTCCAAGGATGGCAACTTCCTTCCGCTCGGCATGTACATCGGCTCCGAAAATAGTGTCCATGCTCCCCGGGATCGAGATCATAAGTAAATCGGCATTTCCAACTCATTCCTATACATATTTCAAATAGTCATAATTCTCTCTAGAACGGCTTAGCAAGATTTATAGGTGTACTGTAGAAAAACCCAAAAGGTTTCAGTGGGTCCTTAGTCATTTGATGAATTTATGCAAATTCTTCATTTGAGGCAAATAGAGAATTTGCATAAAGTCCAATAAAGTCATTAAATCAATAACGAGCCACGGAGACCTTTTTTTCTACAGTTTTTCCACAGTACATAACTTTGTAGCGAAAAGCCGTTATAGGGGAAAATGCGAAAGCCGTTAGAAAGAAAAAGGTAAGCTTGTGGGGTCTGGCAAAAATAAATAAAAAGCCGTTATAGTAAGAGAAATATGCGAAGGCATGGCCTAAAACCGTTGTAGCGCGAAAATTGAACGCCTGGCCTAAAACCGTTATAGCAGAAAATGAAAAACTGTGGGAGTTTCAAAATTTGGGAAAAACCATTATGATGAGAGAAATATTTGGAGGCGTGGCCTAAAACCGTAATAGTGAAAAATGATTAACTTGTAAAAACTTACCCCGCTATAGCAAAAAAAAACCGTTATATAAACACCGTTATAGAGAGTAATTTTGTAATTTAAAATCTCTCGGGGGGATGGTGAACACCCTTGTAACGCGAGATCGTTATAAAGAGTTCCGTTATAGAGATAATTGACTCTATATCCTTGGAACTCTCAATTAGAAAGTCTAAATTTGCAGTTCTTTTGCCAAGCTGAAAAAAAATGTTTGATGAGGAAATTTTCGTCTTTATTTTCACCTTTATGAGGCAATTTCATCATTTTCACCTTTATTTGAGGGAATTTTGTTAGAGTGAAATAAATGGAAAGTAAGTCAAGGAATGTACACAAATGAGTCTATAAAGGGCTAAATATGTGCTCATATGATCTATTTTTAAAAAAAATGGAGTATACACATGTAATGGAGCCATTTTGCTCTCATTCTACTCACTTTCTCAGGAAATTCAACCCATCACCCACAATGTCGACTCACTCGGTGATAAGTGGACAATGGACACCTTTGGAAGCGGGCTTGGAGTGGTGGACGCGCAAACATCAATTACAGCTGGTCCAACATGAGAACCTTGAGAGTAAAGTAAATGGCAAAGTTCGCTACAATGATGTGGGGAGCTTGGAGGATGTGCGAGCGAGTGATGTCTCCGACCACTTATTCCCTGACAGCAATGAAGACTCGGAAACTCCGACGATGGAAGTTCAACCTCAGCAAATCAAAGTATGCCTTTTATCACCACCTTTCTCTCACTCACTCTCTCTCTCTCTCTGTCTCTCTTTCAAACTTATTTTTTCTCCTTTTCTTCAAAAACTTTTGTACAACAAACTTTTTTTTACTTGTACATACAGCTACATACCTGCATCTACAGTCAGTGGGATAAATGTGAGCTCAAGGGCATTGACTGTTACCACCACTCTAATGTTTTTCTCTTCTACGGATCCATTAACTTTTTCTTAGCTAAAAAATTTCGTTAAAAATTTTCTTTCACACACTCTCTTGGCGAATTTTAGTGGGGGAAAATGAGGGAGCTTTACAGTTGGGAAAGAGGGATGCGCTTTACAGGTTGCTCAAACTTTCTCCTTCCCATTGACTTTAGTGGATTTTCAAGTTCTGGGATGGAGCTTCACTTTTGCTGAATAGGGATGGAGAAAACTCAGGATGGATTCGGGGATCAGTGAGGAAATACAGAGGACGGAATCGGAGAAACTAGTGAGCGTGAGAAAGAGCGGAGGATAACAATTGGTAGGGAGAATGGATACAATTAAATGGATGGGAGACCGAGAGTTAGAAGAGGAATAGAGAAAGGGACCAAGAGAGAAGTGATAATGGAAAGAGAAAAAACGAGAAAGAAAGAGAGCGAAAAAACGACATAATAAGAGAGAGAAAACGAGAAAGAGAGACAAAAAACGAGAAAGAAATAAACGGAAGAGAAAAAACGAAAAAGAAATAAACGGCAGAGAGAAAAAACGAAAAAGAAATAAACGGAAGAGAGAAAGAGAGAAAACGTGAAAACAAGAAAAGGGAAAAGAGAGAGAAAACGAGAAAGAAACGGAAAAGAGAAAATACGAGAAAGAAGAGAGAGAAAAAAAGAAGGAAGGAAGAGAAAAAGAGAAGGAGAGAGAGACAGAAAGAAGAGAGAGAAAGCGAAGAAAGAGCGAGACAGAAGGAAGAGCGAGAAAGCGAAGGAAGAGAGAGAAAGCGACAGTTGAGAGAAATAGCGAAGTAGGAAAGAGAGAGAAGCAAAATATCAGCATAAAAAATAAGTAAAGAGGAGGGAATAAATACAGAGACAAAAACGGAGACGAAAAATAAATTAAGAGAGAAAAAAGAAGAGAAAACACAAGCTAAGGCACGTGGAACTAGGAAAAAATCTGAATAGACAAAATCCGAGAGAAAAAATGAGAAAGTAATGAAAACAGAGGAGAGGAAAAGCCGGGGAGAAAGTCAAATTTTGTTGATAAACTGGAAAAGCACGTGGAATTATGATTAGAAAAATGTTACCTTCTCACAGGGCTGTCCCTCGCATGCATGGCAGACCTTGAGATAAGAGGTGAAAGTATGCCATTTGACTATTGTCTTCCCCTCACGACCTTGTCGTTATTTTACGGTTAATGCAGTCATCCATATGTACATACGTGCCTCCGTCTGGGATAGTCCCGCGGTTTCACCCAAGAATTACGTTCCCTGTGTTACAAACATGAGGTTGTATGGCTATATATTACGTATGTGTACAAATATGTACCTACAAGGAATACTTGGGCGGAAAGACCTACAGGGAAAAAGTGCAGAGGAGGAAGAACAACTGGGCTAGTAGTGGATTTTACGGCCCTAATGTTCCCCATAAATTGAAAATACATGTTCCTTGCCCCAATAAAAAAAAGAACCCGCAGTAGGAGCAGCTCCCCACCAACCACACGAGAAGAGGGAGATGGAGAGGGAAAGAGAAAGTTGTGGCCAACGTTAGGTCATCATTCTCCCCATAAAAAAATCAAAACATAAACCTCTGAATGGATTTTAATCCATTTGGACATGTGTATACCAGTACACATTACATGCATACTCCTATACATATGTACATACATATGCTGACATTTAAATGCATATGACTATTTATGTCCCTCCCTATCCCTATCCCAGACAGAAATCCAATATTGAAGACGACACAAGTGCCGTTGAGTGATTTAGCAAATCCAAAAATTTGCTCCGTGTTTCTGTCCGTAATTCAAATTTTGAAGGTGAAACCCCGAGTGAAATGAACCTGGGCAAGTAATGGTGAATGCCAAGGTCATGGAGATGCTTTCAACCTGCATTCATGACTTGTTTTACGTATAACGTATATCTACATGTGTGTACTGGAGATTTAAGAATGACCACAAGTGACTTTAATGTCCCCTGGATTTTTGTGATCCCTTTTCAGCATCAATACAGAGCGTTATGGGAGCTGCGAGCAACTTTGGAGGAAGAAGATTGGGCTACTGCAAATAATCCACCGAAAATACAACGGATGCCCGGAGGACCCTCGTTGAGTCCCACAATTCCGCCTAAAGAAGATACTCAAGCTCTACTCGCATCTGTGTCCTGCTCTACCGAGCAATCTCCTGGTATTTCAAATCTCCCGCCTTTTTTTAATACAATATCATAGAGTCTAAATTTGCTAATTATTTGGATATTTTTTGGCAATGACATAAAATTGAATTAATGGATAATGATAATTAATCAGAGATGGCCAAAATATGTACGTAGTATTTAAAATACGTATTTAAAATACACATTTTTGCATTTTGTAATTTTGTATTTTCAAATACAGGTATTTTCTACATGCGTTTTGTCATTTGTAATACACGGGAGTTTTTGGAAGTATTTTGCTGTAATTAGTAACTTAAATGTGCACAAAGTCGAAATACAATTTGTAATTTTTTGATTGCGCTCTAAAATACAAGTGAACGCATATAATTCGTATTTTAAATACATTTGTTTGTATTTTTTATTTCAAATACGTATTTTAAATACATTTATTGGTATTTTGTATTTCAAATACGTATTTTAAATACATTTCTTGGTATTTTGTATTTCAAATACGTATTTTAAATACATTTATTGGTATTTTGTATTTCAAATACGTATTTTATATACATTTATTTGCATTTTGTATTTCAAATACGTAATTTATACACATTACTACTAATGTATTTTGTAATTAAAATACATATTTAAATACATTACTACTGGTGTATTTTGTAATTTGTATTTTATGTTCGACTCAAAATACAATTGTATTTTGTAATTAAATACTTGGGGGCAGCGAAATGTAATTGATAATTTGTACTTAAAATCTCCGAGTGTATTTGCATTTTGTAATTAGTATTTGGACCTCAAGTATTTTGGCCATCTCTATGTAAATTAATTATTAACGGATGAAAGAAATGAATGAATGAACGACACAATGAAAATCCCGGAACTATAAATGAATGAAATCCCTTAGATCGAGATCCTCTGAGCAGTCACACGACCTCCTTCGAGTCCAATACGGAGCCGATCTTCGTGGACGAGCATGGTCGGACGATGGGCGGTGGTTACGGGAAGGAAGTGTACCATCATCTGGCCCCAGCCAGCAGCGCCAGCCTCGCCTCCCGCCGCCAGAGCTACAAGAACGTCCTTCACAACCGAATGAAGCGCCTGGAGCGCTCGGCGAGCATCATGCAAGAGACGGGGAATGCGACGGAGACGACGAGCTTCGACTCGATCGAGACCCAAGAATCCACCTCGACGGACACGAGTCGGCTGGAGGCCATCACGACGAGCATCGAGAGCACGGACAATACTGATAGCACCGGGGAGAGTCATCCTTATGGGCAGCACATCGGGAAATTCCATTTCCGATGTGATAGTGGCTACAAAAGCCTGGAGAATGGAGCTTCCTCCTCCTCCACCAACTTACCTCCCCGCTTCCTTCCTCGGCGATGTCTTAGTTCTGGAGGTCCTGGAGGAGGAGGAGGTGGAGCAGGAATCCCAGGAGCTGAAGGCCCTCATTCCCATCATCCTACCGGGATATTACTCAACAAACAAATCACGATGCCGGGGATGGCCGTTCGTGGAGGGATGATTGCCCCTCCGCCCTCCAGGAATAATAGTACAACGACGAACGTGGAGGAGCCCCTCAATAAAAACCCCATCATCTTTGCCAAGGTCGGTCATCTCCCCCCTCCGAGTCGGAGTGTGGCTAGGAAGCGCCGGGAATTCGGGGGTCGCTTTGAAAGGCACTCCGTGGGGAGTTTGGACAGCGTCCGGGAGCCCCTGGATGAGGAGATGGGCTCCATGGATGCCTCCGGGAGGGCCAAGGGCTCCGTCTTCTACCGCTACTTCCGGAATCCTAGGTCCAATTCCGCCTACTACACCCGGGACTATAGCATTGATGAGAAATCGGATCAACTTTTCCGGGAATTTAGTCGCTGTGACCCCGCCTTTGATGTCAATCCACCCGCTCCCTCCTTCCAGGTGGCCAGGCAGGCGACGGGGCACAAGATGTATAGTCGGAGGAATAGTGCCATGTCGGGGAGGGGAGTTCCTTCAATGGACTTTGGACCCCCGCCCCCCACATCGCCCCTTCCTTCCCATCGAGGAATCCATCCTTCAACCAGCTCCGCTTTGGCGGCCTACACCCAGGCCCAGTTACAACAGGGAGGATTGGGCCTAGGCCCTTTGAAACCGATGGCCAGGAGAGCTTCACAACACGATAATGTGGATGACGAATTAGCCCTTTTAGTGACAGAGCCTTCAAGAGCAATGCCAAACACGAGATTTCACACGCCCGGAGGACATGCTTCCATCCCCATCATTACGGTGGATGACTCATAAAGAGGAGGAATAAATCTCTTCACATCAAAATATTATATCAACAATTCACCTATTCACATACGATATAGTGGTCAATACTGAACAAAACGTATTATTATACACAGGAACAAGTCGATAGTGTGGAAGAAACGACAACATCACTCGCATATTTTTAAAGAATACTACAAAATAATAGTACTTCCGGTGCAAGTTACCTATACTCAAAAAAAAAAAAAAGTCTTTTAAACGTTCAAGTAGCCGTCAATCAAAACAAAAGTGGGCAATTTTTTCTCTCATCTATATAGACTTTATACAATTACAATGTATAGGGGTATTATACAATAACCAAAAATTTCTGTGTTCTTCGAAGACATTCCTTATCTTCTGACATTTCATCTTTGACTTCCAAGGGATGAGAAGAGTTTTGGAGGAAGCCAGCTTTTTTTTTTGTTTTTAGGGGTGGATAGTGGAAGGTTTCGGGAGTTTTTCACTCATTTTGACCCGCACTAGAATTTAATCACGTTTAAGTTGTTCCCCCAGCCGTTTTTGGTCTTATTCGAACCATTTCAGTCATTTCCCGTAGCTGTTTGAGCAATTACAAAATCCACCTGTTGAGCAAATTAGAGCCAGAGCTCTCTTCCAGCAACAATGAAATAGTTTTTTGACCAGCTCTAAAGCATTTTTTAAAACAGATCTTTCTCAAGCAGTATTTGAAGACAGGAAATTTTGGTGGCTGTTGGGAGTTTAAACGTTTAGTTGGCTGTCACGCTTGAAATTATTTTGTAAACAAAGGATTCGAATGTAGGCTTGACATACCTTTGAAGAAAACCCACATGTATATAATATACTAAAACGAGAAAAGTCTTATTTTGTTGAGAAACGAAAAACAACATCTTGTTGATCCAACAAATATCAACGTTGAGATTGGTGAGATCAGATATTCTGGAGGAAAATTCAAGGTTTTATAATTCCACATTACATTACTGCACCGTACTTGATCAGCATTGTACATGAAAAAATAGCTCTCATTGTGTTGGAGCAGAAGAAAACAATTATTGCACTTTCCGTGAATGAAAAAAGAGCGTCAAAATGAAAAGAATATACACATACACCATACACGTACATTCATGTACATATGTATTAAAAAATGCGACTCGCTTGAACATGATATTACCCTCCCTCACCAAACAACTTTTAAAATGCGTATAAAAAAAGTATAAATTAAAACAAGCCATTAAAATGATCAGGGTCCAAAAACGTCTCATTATAAGCACAAACATAAAAGGGGAATATTATAACAGAGATTTTTCGGGGGGAATTGGATCCCAAAAATTATGTATCTTAAACGGGGAAATTATCGTAAAAAAAATTATCTTAAAGGGGAAAATTACTGTAAAGAAAGCAACATTATCTTAAAGGGGAAAATTACTGTAAAGAAAGCAACATTATCTTAAAGGGGAAAATTATTGTAAAGGGAAAGGTTATTTAAAAGCAGGAGTAGAACTGGGAGCACACGCGTATCATATATGTATAATATGCACCTTAAAAAAAATGAAAAACACATTTCAAGGGGAAATTTCCAAAGTAAAAAAATACATTGTTGTGACAAAATGCCCAAATAAGAAGAAAAATAGATTTTTTTGTCTCAATTCCCGGATTGTATGACCAAAAACAAATCAAGGTGGAGATTTTATAGGGCCACACTATAGAAAATATCGAAAAGGAGAGGCAGGAAGAGAATAAATGTAAAAAAAAAATAAACTGTTTGTTTCTACTCAGCATAATATTATTGAGTAGCCCATCACACGATCTAATGCTTTCCAAAAAGTTGTGCAAGCATTTTAGAAGAAAGGAATTAATTAGGACGAGAAATTGTTTGAAAAGTATGTAACTTCCTATTTTGCACTCTGCAGAGATGACGCAGCTGGAAATTATATAGAATATTAAAATCCCATCAAAGCTTCAAATAACTTATAAACAAATACTTTATTTAAAATATATAAATATGCAATCACCTAATCCTACCAGATTTCTATATTATAAAGCCTTTTTGACCAGACACATGTTTGTGCCTTCTTTAGTTCAAACTCTAATGACGAAGTATAAACAAAAAGTACTTATCCCTCTTGACAGGTTTCAAACGTGTAATTACAATCACGGGGGAAACCTTTTCATTATGTACAAAGCCCCCTAAAAATTGCTTATGGTCAGTTCATCCTTTAATTTTATTTCTCCCAATTTAAAATATGTTCCTTAAAAATGTAACTGAATTTGGCAGTGATTGATCAAATAATCCAATGATTTTACCTGAGCGAGTATAGTCTTATAAATAGGAATTCTGGTTCCTTCCCAAAAAAAAAATGAAGATAAAAATAAAAGAAAAGAAAGTATTATCTTGCTGTTGATGATCCACTGGTGGAAGAGCGTGTATTTTCCAAAAAGAATCAAAGGTTAAAAAAAATCTGTTCCAAAAAAAAAAGTAATTATGTAACTACTATACAGAAAGGTTGTAAAATAATACCAAATTGATATTATATTGAAGCAATTTATATAATAGAAGATTGGCTGGAACAAACAATAATAAAAAAAATTATTAGGGAAAGTATTTACAAGCTATTATTAAAAAAATAAATATAAAGTCTATGCATATTAGGATTTAAACAGAAATTACGTCTTTTAGGATGTGTATAGCATTATAGAGAATGATGGGGATGTATAAAGTTGGATATAAAAGGTTTGAGGAGGCTGAAATTTACCTGGACAATCTCATGACCAAGATTTGTGTCAACAGAAGCCTCTCATCAAGAATGACATGTGGATTGTTGGACGGGACTGGAACGTTGGCCATTAATACTAGGGCGTAATGATAATTATAGCTTGTAAAGCTTCAGCGCCTGTGTAGCATTAAATTGGCATAATAGTGTATATAAGGCGACTACTTATAGTAAATAACACCACCTGAAGACCTCTCTGGACCAAAGAAATAAAGATGTATCAAGTATGTGATGATTTGAAGAAGAAGAAAAAAAAATTTGGAATGAAATAGCTACGGAAAGCATGGATTGGCCAAAAGATCCGTATTACGAGGGATAAAAAATAAATACAATAACTGGGGAGAGATCACGTGGAGGAGCCTCAAAGATGATAGACCTTGATGTAAATTAATTAATAGGAATAAATCAAATCCTGTAACTATACATAATACAATACAAAAATCAATGTTAATTCCATAAGAAAATGCTTGGCTTGTATTGAATGAATTGCACATATGTAAATCATCACCAAACAAGTTTTTCCGCAGGGGTTGTGATGTGACACATGTGATTGTTTAAAAAAAATGTTTTTTTTTTGTTCCAACAACAGATTTAACTAATAAGAGTTTTTGATTTAGAAACAAATGCAAAAAATATATAATATACAATTATAACCACAAATTATATTAAAGAATATACATTTTATGGGAATACCACAAAGGATATTATAATACATATATGTATCTCTATACTATATCTATAAAGTTAATTTCGCGATTTCACAGTCAAAAACAAATACAAAAATATGTGGAAGAAATAAAACCATGGATTCCAACGGGACACTTCAATGTGTTTATACATACAGAGTAGAAGCAGAGTCACAAAAAAAAAACGGTAAAAAGAAATCATGATTTCTCCGAATTACCAAAAGATTTAATTGTGTGTTGTGTGCGTGTTCTGGGTACCTCCTCCGAATACATGTGTATAATTATATGAGTGAGTGGGTTTGAATTTTATTTGCAAACAAATAAAATTGCCTCTTTGCAATAAAATAAAGTATTAAATCAAACATAATCAAATGACGACAACATTCCAGTTTCAAACAAATTAGGACGGCTAACGGAGTACTCCATTGTCAATGTAATAGTGGCGTACTTGTAACTAATACAGGAATTAGCCCAGCTTTGTAGTGTAGACTTGTAGACGCATATAGAGAATTTCATTGGTAAGATTGTCCGAATTTTTAGAAGATATTATGCGTAAAATAACATTTATAGAGGAGAATGCACAGTATGCATATAAACTAGGCGCATAAGCACAGAGGCGTTTACATTTCATTTTTTAGAGATTGTGAATGAGAGGAAAGGCTTGAAAAATTCTCCTTGCATAATCAAAAAGCATTAAATATTCAAGATTTTAAGTGGCTGATTCTGCGTAGGACGATGACGGGAGTTTTTACAGGATGCAAAAATTGGTAATTTTGGCAGAAAAAAGTATACAAAAAAAAAATTATCAGTATCAAATAAAAAATATGTTGAATCGTAAAGCGCCTTTGATTGATCCAGGCAGCGCAGAAAATGATAACAAAACATGATCCTGCGCAGAATCTGCTCCTTTAAATTGTGTCAGGAGAGGCAAATAAAGTCAAAAATCATGCTCGAGTTAAATGAGACCTAAAGTAACATTTAAAAAACGTCGGCATCGAATGTTTGTTTGAAGCATTGCATATTATTGACATTTAGATTATGGATTATTAATATCTACCTGTTCGTTAGCGAGAATTCGTGGTGCTTTTTGCCTAATGCGATTTGTATGAAGAAAAAATTATATAGGCATTATGTAGTACTAGGCGGATATGTGTTTTATAAAACAAATTATAAAAATTATAATTGTAAGGACTTTGTAATTAAAACTTGTCATGACCTCGTGACTAAATATACGACGGTTAAAACGGATCAGGTTACTATGAAAAAAGCGTGTTGCAAGAGGCCAAAAAACCATTGTATGTACCTCAGTGTATAAAAAAGGTTTGACCGCCCCTTTGCTTGTTGTCTCATATAACGTTATGTAGATGCAATATATATACTTATAGGAAATTAATTTTTCGAATCAGTAACATAGAGTTAGTTATTTTTTGTCAGGTAGAGAAGCAGCACACTTTAAATGTGTAGATTCATTTAGACCACCATTAGGTATTTGGTGGATGCGGTAAAGGTAAATTATGTGAGATATCAAATAATCTGCTTCATACAAAATAATACTATTATTTACAAGGTCAAAAAAAGAGTCAGCTATTCCGTCTGGAAAGAGATGTCGGTGCAAACAACTTTTTATACAGCTGCAGAATAGACGTTTCCGCTGAGTACCTATTTATACGATTTACCTGTCGCGACCACAAGGAATTTTTAAATGCTTCAAAAGTATTAGGTGTGACGAAGCTATACAAATGTACACTATGACCCAAATGGATTTCGGTTCATATTATAAACCAGAGCATATGAGGTTTCTTCGGAACATGAACAAAGAAGGGAAAGAAGAGAGTAATTTTACTGAATGATTAAGTACAAGATATTTTTAAAAGAGAAAAATAAATTTGTCTGAGATTAATTATGGTTAGAAAAAAATGTAAACTATTGTCAAGGTCAAATATTTTTATTTACGACCATTGCAATCAATTGTTGAGTAATATTTTGGGGAATACCATACGATCAAAGGTGGTAATTATTTTGGTCAAGTTCTTTGGAAGTTCAGTTCAAAATATATTTTATCGGGTTTGTTGCATATCATGCGGCGGATTACTTACACATACGTATGTGCTGCGTATGTACACATATCCGTATCTTTGATTGTATTTTTTATAGATTATATTATTCATTATATTATATTTATATATCTATAGTTTATATACTATTTACTACTGCAGTCAACTACATTGTTTGACCTTTTGTGTTCAACTTTCTTATACCTAACATTACTACTTGAAATGCATTTTTAAATACACAACTGCTTCTAAAGGTTCTATTGTGTACGTAAATCATATTCATGTAATAGAATACATGTATGTATATGTGTACAATATATATAAGTCACGAGAAAATTGAAGGATAATTATTAATATTATGAAGGGTCGTGGGTGAACATGACTTTCTCCAAGGAGAAAAGTGCATACACATATGCATATATTAGTGCATACGTTTGACCTGGCTTGGTTTCAAGAAACAGAATAAACTCCTGAAATTATGTTCTCATAACTATCCTTTTATTTGTGAAATTCTAATTACAAAATAATGACTTGTCCCACAAATGGAATCAAATTAATATTAAGAAGCATTTACTAAAACTTAATGTACTTCTAAATTCATATTAAATATGACGTAGGAATTCACACATACTCATATACCTATGTGTATATACAATACATATGTATGTGTACTGTGTACATATGTAAATCTCAGTTGTCTTGCTGTAACCTTTTATTTTGTTCCTTTAAATCGTATTATGCTGTTCCATTATTAGGCTGTAATGCAAACAACAGCGGAGGAGGAGAGAATTTCAGTTCCAAATAATATGGTTTGAATGAATATATTCCAATAATTGTTGTTATGATAGCCATATGCATCCATTAGAAAAGGGTGGATTGTAAATCTTGTGGCAATTTTCGCTAGATTTTATTTTCCATAAAATGAGTCGAAAATTATTACAAAATAGCAAAAATGGGTGAAATTGATAATTACACCCACAATTATTTTAGCAGAGATAATAAAGTAATTTTTTCGTATTCTTATGTGATGTAGAAAATTCAAAATAAATAAAATTAATAATATTACAATTTGGAACCAAAAAATAAACATTTTTGTACTTACAATTTTTTTTTGTGATGAGGATTTATGAACTAGCCTTGGTATTAATTAAGGATTATTGAAAATCTTTATTAGGATATTGCTTCCAATTGGGCCACTCAATAAGAACATAAACCTTCAAGTAGCGAGAAAATTCTCTGCTGTATCAAGTTTGAGCTATCAAATCGATTAATGTCGGACAAAAAAGTAACAATTGATTTCCGGTTGGAATAATCTAAGCATGGTAAAGTTAGCCGCCAACAAGAGGCTATATGAGCTTCCGAGGATGGCACTCGATGAAGGGAAAATATACATTATACAATCTAAAAATAAAATCATAATTTAAACCTTTTTTTCGAATTTACATAAATAATTTATCTATCAACCTTTTTTTGTAATTCTTGAGGATAAAGGTTTATTACGAGCAAGCAAGGCCAAATTGGAAGCAACAGAGGTTGGTGAAATCAATATACACTGTACAACCAAGTAGGAATAGATGAGGAAAAAATTGAAAGTATACCTATCATTGCTAAAAATAAGTTCTGCTGAAAAAAAACTCATTATTATAATTGGATTTATTATTACGGTTAATAACCTTGTTCATATTATATTAATTGCTTGCGTACACTGAACAAATATTATGTATTTGTAATCAAAAATATTCTATACAATAAAATATATAAATATGTACATATATAGGAATACATTCTTGTTCTTGTTTAAAAAAGATGCTTCTATTTTTTCACATACTTTTCATTTTGGCTTTCTCCATTTGAAATAGCATATGAACAAACGCCTTACTTAATTGTGTCATTTTAGAACAATTACTAACTACAACCTGAGGAAACATATAACAGCTGCAAATAAATCGAATTAACCTAGTGTCCACTTGCAAAGTAGTACTTACACAAAAAAGGGGCCAGGAACAAAAAGTTTCTTTTTTTTATTGGGATGGAAAAAATCATAGCTGCCAATACAACAAATGATTCTTATTTTTTGGGGGAAAGTTGTTTCAAAACGACGGAGATAGCCACAAAAAGGCAAAGATTGCTAATGAGCTGTTTCCCAATTACATTCCATCCAATCACTTGCTCATTCTGGGTAAGCACCGTTATACCAAGTACACATGTACATATATAAATAATAAATAAGTGGCTTGTTGGGAAGGTCAATAGCGTTCCCTATTCATTTCAGGATACACTGTACTACAAGAAGCCAAGAACAAAGCAGGCAAAAGAGTTACGGGGGTGACAAAGGATGAGAGGACGGAGATTCAAAGATTCAAGAGGAAATACTTCGTGAAAAACGAGAAAGACAACAACAAAAAGAAAGGAGAGGTTTCAACAAGTACTTATATAGCCGAAAAATAAACACAAGATGAAAAAGGTGGGAAGGAACATAAAAAAACGAAAGCAACCGTCGAGGAGAAAGACAGAGCAAAGACGGAGGCAGCAGGTTTAAAGGACAGCAAAAAATGTGGAAGGACAGAGAAAAAGGAAACAAAATACGGAGAAAAAATGAACAAGAGGGAACAACGATAGAGCAACAAACAATGACGAGTAATAATACAGAATATAGTGTAAAAAAAAGAGGAGGAAAAGAGCAATAGAAAGAGTTGAAAAGAGTAAAGAGCGACAAAGATACTGTAGACAGGGAAAGTCAGAAGAGAGAGAGAGATCAAAAAGGCCGGAACAAGTCAGAAGTGGGAGAAACGACAAAGTCAGAAGAGAGAGAGAGACAGAGAGAGCGAGAGAGGGAAAAGGACAGAAATATGCAAGAGAGACAAAAATATATAGGATATAAAAAATACAGAAGAGAGAAACAGACAAAAAACAGAAGCGTGACGCAAATATGGAAGATCGAAAAAGGTAAATACATAAAATAGAGAAGTATAGATAAAAAAATGGACGAGAAAAATACAGAGAGGGATATAGACAAAATACAGAAGAAAGACGTAGAAAAAATACTAAAGAAAAAAATATAGAAAAATGTAGAGAGAAATAGAGAAAAATACAGATAGAGAAAAATAGATAAAACTACAGAAAGAGAAAAACAGATAAAAATACAGATAGAGAAAAATAGATAAAAATACAGAAAAAAAAACAGATAAAAATACAGAGAGACAGAGAGAAATATAGAAAAATACATAGAGAGATATAGATAAAATACAGAAGAAAAAATATAGAAAAATACAGAGAGAGATATAGATAAAATACAGAGAGAGATATAGATAAAATACAGAGAGAGATATAGATAAAAAATAGAGAGAGATATAGATAAAATACAGAAGAAAAAATATAGAAAAATGCAGAGAGAAAGAAATAAAAAAACACAGAAGAAAAAATATAGAAGAATGCAGAGAGAGAGAAATAAAAAAACACAGAGAGAGAAAAATACAGAAGAAAGAGATATGTAGAGAAAAATACAGAAGAAAGAGATATGTAGAGAAAAATACAGAAGAAAGAGATATGTAGACAAAAATACAGAAGAAAGAGGTATGTAGAGAAAAATACAGAAGAAAGAGATATGTAGACAAAAATACAGAAGAAAGAGATATGTAGAGAAAAATACAGAAGAAAGAGATATGTAGACAAAAATAGTAGGAAAGATTTAAACGGGAATAAAGAGAGGGAAAAATGGGGAAGGAAAGGGTCAGAGAAAAATCAAAGAGAGGCCGGAGCGACCAGAAGGAAGGAATGGTCAGTCACTGGGAAATAAAATGGAAAGGCCAGGAAGAGCAGGAGAGAAGATGAAAGGTAAGTCCAATAATAAAGCAAACAAAGAAACACGCACAAGATACTCCCTAAAATCTCCCTCTTGCAGTACCGGTGAAGATGAGTAAGTTTGGAGTGAAACGGTAAATGTATACATACGTGCGTCCCAAGAATGTGGAAATGTATACATAACTAGTTACTCATCCATGTCTTCCTATTCCAAATGGTAAAGTTGAAGGAACAAGTTTCGTAGCAATTTTTTTTTTCCTTCTCTCTCCTCTTCATTCACATTTACTTGGTTTTACCATATTGTAATAGCATATAGCCATATCAAAACTTCCACTAGTAAGCCTCCTCAACGTTCAATGGCCACGTCATGTCATATGGGATAACTACGACAACCACTAATACACTCTATAAGTTTCCCTTTTTTCTCCATCTAAAGTAACAGAGAGAGATAGAAATGATTACTCCGTTTTATAAATACTTAAACTAAAATGTAAATAAGAAGACATCCTGGCTTTTATTTTAAATAAAAGACTCTTGAGCACTGATCAACGTATGGAGCTTCTGAATATTGTATACCTTAACATTTGTGAATGTTAAGGTTTTTCCCATTTTTCCTTTGCCAACACCAGTAAAAAGTGGTTGTAGTGTGGGTTGCCGTCAATATTACTATTATTTTTTCCTCTCGCCCTCAACATTGTCTTATTCTCCTTCCGTCAAGAAAAAAAAGGAGCTTGTGCCTGTCTATGGGTCTAACCCGTACCTCTTGAACCTCTCTTTAATTCTCTCTGTCTCTCTCTCTCTCTTTAATTCCCTCTCCTCACTCAGACAAGGGGGTGGCATGACCCTGGTTTAACCGATGTCTTCCTACATTAAAGTATTGCATTGCAAAAAAAAAGGGACTTTTCTGTAGAAAGAGACAGGTACACATAATCACCTCACCTTTTTACCATGCTAAAAAGCTGCTCTGGTTCTTCTTCCTACGAGGCAGTCCCTCCACCTCTCTATTTTCTTGAACCGCTCAAATTTTTTCCCCATTTCTTTCTTCAGTCTTCCTTCATACTTTCCTGCTGACTGTGACCACGTCTCTGAGGATTTCGGCAGTAACTATACGATTTTGTGTTGTCCTGCGCATTATTATTCACTATTATTATTTCTCCGAATTTTCAACCGGCAAGTGCTTCAAGATCAATGTGGTTTCCTAATAAAAATTAAATTATCATATGTATTTACATTTCCGCTGCTCCACCTTTAATATATCTTTGCTATGGTCTTGTCAAGAAGTTCTAAATTTTAAATAGGAAATTTAAAAAATTGAATAAAAAGTGGAGGGGAAGAAAGAGTGAAAAAAGGGTTGAAGAGAGTGAGAGAGAGAGAGAAATGTATTCTTCCCGGTGGATCCTCAGATTTTTCCGTGTTTGGAATTATCCTTTAATTATTCTGGTGGTTTTATCCTTTTCTTCCCTGTGCACAAGTGAAGATGAGATCTTCTCATCCACGACTGAGCTCGAGAAATTGTTCAACCATGAATCGGAAGTGGTGAAGAAATTGGAGGAATACGCATTTCAGGTGGAGAAGGACCTCCTCATCATTAAAAGGTCTCTTTCAATTTCCCTTTGGCTCTAGTTAATTAAATTTGGAGGATTTGGAATGTATTGGGAGATCCAGCAAGGCCCAATTTATACACGTGAAAATTATATGTCCCATTTTGATATTCATCAAAGAGGAACAGATTCACATCTTTCTTTGTTGACGCCTAGTTTTTTTTTTTGTATACAAAAGCATTGTTACAGAAGCTTGACTAGGGAAAAATGAACGTTTATGTCTGTGGATATTCAAGAAATTATGTGAAAGTCTTAGTGGAGGCTTCAGCCGTAAAAATACCCTAATTACATTACCCCATTAAGAGCTCATTTAATTGTCATTCTCTTCTTATATATTTACTCTCTTTGTCGGCCCTTTGTTTCACTTGGTGATTGTTGGACTCACAGGGGTAATGACGTTTTTTTTTGGTGGTGCATCTTCTATCATCAGAAACTGTTGGTGTTGACCACTCTTGAGAGTCCCCCTTGACTCTTTTTAATTCTTGTCCTACTCTGATTTTTCTTGATGTTTCTTCTTCATTTTTATTGTCTACTTTCAGAATTTAATTTCTTAAAAGAAAAAATCAAAATGTAGAATGCAGTCTTTTAAAACGGTGAAAAGAATACGTGGTGGACAATTGGTTTCTTGTCTTATTATTTTTTAATGTATTTCCGCCAAATACCAATTACACCTACAAACTACAAGGTCATAAAAGTGTGATGCCACGCTTCCACCATCAGCCCCATGCCCTTAAATGCGGGGGAAATGAGAGCATATTTTGTGGGGAAGAGTTGAAAAAATGGAGTGGTAATAAACTTGACAGTAGCACCTGTTGATGGATTGTTATGTTGTATTCCATTTCTGTCCGTATGTACCTTACGGACAAAATGCTGCATGGGGACTGAATGTCTCGTGTCCCTTATCCTTTTCTTTGTCTACTTGTTTTGTTTTTTCTGACACTTTTTTTTAAACTCTAGTATGCTCATTTTTTTTATACTTTTCTCTCTATTTTTCTTTTCCTCGAATATCTTATTCTGCCGATTTTCTGTCCATTCTATGCTCCTGTTTTTCTTAAAGCTTTCCACTTTCTCATATCTTCATCTCTATTTTCTATTTTCTCTCTTCAATTTCTGTCTTTTTCTCTCCATTTTCTATTTTCCCTCTCCAATTTCTGTTTTTTTCTCTCCATTTTCTATTTTCTCCCACCAATTTTTCCTCTCGTTTTCTCTTCATTTTCCATTTTCTCTCACCATTTTCTTCTTCTTGTTTCCATTTTCCCTTCTTTTCCTCTCTTTTTTCCATTTTCTCTTCTCTTCTTCTCTTCTTTCCATTTCCTCTGTCTTTAGTTTTTTTCTCTCTTTATTTTCTCTCTCTCTTTCTTTAGTTTTTTTCTCTCTTTATTTTCTCTCTCTCTCTCTTTAGTTTTTTCTCTCTTTATTTTCTCTCTCTCTCTTTATTTTCTCTCTCTCTCTCTTTATTTTCTCTCTTCTCTCTCCTCATCTACTCTCAATTTTGTCCTGTCTCCATTTTCTCTTCTCTTTTTCTTCATTTTCTCTTTTGTCCCCATTTCCTCTTCTCTTTTTCTTCATTTTCTCTTTTGTCTCCATTTCCTCTTCTCTTTTTCTTCATTTTCTCTTTTGTCTCCATTTCCTCTTCTCTTTTTCTTCATTTTCTCTTTTCTGTCTCCATTTTCTCTTTTCGGTCTCCATTTCCTCTTCTCTTTCTATTCATTTTCTCTTCTCTTTTTCTTCTCATTTTCTCTTTTATGTTTCACTATTCCCTCTGTTTCTCTTTTCTCTCTATTTCCTCTGTTTCTCTCCAAGTTCGCTTCCCTTCCTCTGCTTTTGCATTCCTATCTTTCAAATTTTGTTTGCGGATTCGCCCGTTGCACTTCTCCTTTGTTTATCTCAATGTATTCGCTAAGTTATCCTTGCGTCTCTAATCTGTGTTTCCCTATAAGTACACCTTTCTCAATCATTTCCCTCTGTCCTGGTTTCCCCCGTTCCTCCTCTCTTTGCACACATGTCATAATCCGTGTACTTGAGCTCTGCCCGAGGGAAGCAATCAGTTTCGAGTCCTCACCCACGCTAACCACTCGCCATATAATGGGGGTCCCTTTTGCTCTCCTTGTGTCTAACCTCACATTTAAAAGTGATGTGGTGTGATTACAGGAAAAGAAAAAGACCGAAACGAATTGTTATTGTTCTACTTATATGGATACTATCATACTATATAGTTACCTTTTTTTTATATTGTGCCCTGTCACTCTTGTAAACACACCCCTCCTCCCCATCTTCTTTTGTGTATAGCTCTTATGTGATTTGATTTATTCTCCCCCATTTTTGTCCATCAATGGATCAGATACATAGATGACTTCAACAGAATCAGTGAAGAAGGTCCAGCGGAGAGCTCGGAGGTGGTTGCTAACCCCGTGAACGCCTACCACATTCTCAAGCGAACCACCGTTGACTGGGAAGATGTGCTCAATTCCATACGAAACCACAGCAAAACGGAGAGTAAGTTCCTCATTGTTTTTTTTTTATTCACTTTACACCTTCTAAGAAAGGCGGTTCAAATAGACATTTCCCCCCTTTTTTTGGTTATTACCTTCAAAAATTGCCAGTGTCCCAAAGGCGTGAAAAGACCCACGGTGGGGATAACAGGACTGGGTAAAAAAAAGGGTAATCATTCACCTATTTTTTTTATACTTCTTATGTCAAAAACTTGAAACCATCACATTATTTTAATTTACTATCAAAAGGAACAAAGTGCAACATTTTTACAACCATTGTTATCATTGTTGATAATAAAAAAAAAACTGGATATAAAAAAAGTAAAACAAAAAATTTTCCCAAGTACACACCACGTAAAGAATGTAATAATAAACTGTGTAAGAATGGGATCTTTGAACTTGCCATTTATTCATGTGTGCTTCGGCATTCTTTCGCAGGTACACGAATGCAAATTAGACTTGCTGAGGATACAAATGTGCATTTTCCCCATTTTTCCCCCTTCTACTAAACACAAATATAAATTCGTACGCGTATGCAAAGTTGAAGAAAAGTTGTTTACCGTTGCACATGCAAAAAGATGTGTTTTGAAACAATGGTAGCAACATGGGAACGTATAGGGAAAGTATACATATTCATAAATATTCTCTTCCTTCATAAATCTTCCCTTACCGCAAGCAAAGGATTTATAATGGTTGTCTCAAAGTGCACGGACAAAGTATTTTGTAATAGAAAAAAAGTGTGTTTATGGTGCAAAATGCTCCACATTGTGGTTTGGTAAGAGCAAAAAAAAAAACAAGAATCTGGAGTACTTTAAGGACTCTATGCAAAAATATGTATAAAAGAACCGTAAAAAAGTAATGGCTTATAAAATGGTTCTAGTTTATTTTGGTTTCGCGGTTATATAATTATTAATTATTCATATGTATTTAC
Source organism: Disparrhopalites patrizii (assembly GCA_034698585.1). Classification (NCBI taxonomy): domain Eukaryota; kingdom Metazoa; phylum Arthropoda; class Collembola; order Symphypleona; family Sminthuridae; genus Disparrhopalites; species Disparrhopalites patrizii. The sequence goes on along the minus strand of JAQGBT010001660.1, from coordinate 2,785 downwards.
ACACATCATTTCCGTTTAGATCTAGTCCACGAAGTCGTGAAGAGGAGTCAGCATTTACCCAAGTTTGAAGATTTCATTGGAGGCTCCATGGCATTGGTGGGGCTTCAGGATACGTATAAACTGAATTTGTCCGATATTATCCAGGGGAATATTGGCCGGGGAAGTAATACTAGAAGGAGTCCCTACGAATTATCTGGTATGCTCCACATAATTACATTTATTTAATATAATTATAAATTATATACATATAAGTTTATATTCCGTCATCATCTTTTGCCATTTCTGTTCGAGTACTTGGAAAATCTCGGAAAAGTGCTCCTTCCATTTTTCTTAAAAGCCTCTCTTTATTCTATGAATATAATCGATGCTTACGTGCATTTTACTCTGTGCTCCCGCGTCCTTCACAAGTGCATTACCGGCAAATGATAGCCGGGGATGCATGTAGAAGAGGAAATAATCAATTGTGCACGTACACTGCCGCCTGAGTACACACGTACCGTCGTGTAACAGTTAGTAGAGAAAAAAGGACAATATAATTATTACTACTAAGCGAAACTACTTGTCTACGTTAAGGAAGATGTGTGTTGATGGAAGGCAATTCCCCAAGAAAAAAAGGATTGACGAAAAAAATAGGAGAAAAACAAGCTTTACCGCAAGTGTTCAAATTCACACGTTTAAAGCCCTTTATTTTTTTTTTGTAGACACACTATTCCATATAGCACATACATATACATATAAAATACATACATACAGCTGTGCAAAACGACGGCACCACTACTAACCGCGGAAAACGTGTCTGAATACAGTGTCGTTGTGGGTAGAATCAGGTAGAAATTACCAGGAGAACCATTAAGATGGTTTAAAATATCATTCTTGAAGATCCTACGGGACTTTCGTATCCACTTGTCGACTTGTCCATGTGATAAACAAATTCTGACTTTTTTAAAGTGAATATCAATTAAATTGTTTACCGAAAAACTTGTCCACATTCTCCTCATTGCTCAGTTTTATTTTATGACAGGGTAAAACAATGGTGTCAAAGAATGGCAACAATGATTTGGCAATGACATTCCCAACTCAAAACATTTGTTGACAGAGGATAGAAAAGGACGGGAAGAAACAAAGAGAAACATCGTTCAGCGACAAAATATTACCACGTCCTACTTGCTTTTCTACTTCGGTAATTCAACAAAAATACAAGGCAAAAATACAAAAAACACAAAGTGTATAAGGCCGTTTGAGTGCCAAGATTAGTCCAAAACGGAGAAAAAATCTAGAAAATGTTCATTTCAATTTCTATGAGGATTACCCCATAAAAATGCTAATCGGAGATCACTGTCATTTTTAATGTGTATTATCCCCCAATTTAGACTTCTCTCGTCTTTCCCCGATAAAAGAGAAAGATTTTTGTACATTGGCATTTTTCTTCTACGCATTGATCTAGGTACATTCGTACATTAATCCCATGCCAACATTTCGTAAAAGATGGGGGAAAAGGTGGAAAAAAATATTATGTAAATTTCTGAGGTGATCATTCAAAAAGACTGAAAGCTAAAACGTGCTGGTAGGTGCCTGCCTATTACAAATACACACACACGTACATATACATATTATGTACAACATATAGGTACAGCTAAAAGCATAGCATTAATTCCCCTTTGACTGGGGTCTGGGTCCTTGCCAACCGGCTTGGAGTCGTATGCGAACAACCTCAGACATTATTATTCACCATGTGGACAGTGGTGGTAATCAGATAGAAAGGGAAAGAGAGAGAAATCAGGAAGGAGGGGGAAAGCGATTCAGAAAAATGGAGAGAAAATGCAAAAAGAGAAGATGCTTGAAAAAACGGGACAAAACAGAGAGGCAAAGAGAGAAACTTGAGGAGAAGCGAAGGAGAAATAAAAAAAATAAAAAAATAAGGAAGAGATAAAATCGTATACCTAAATAGGTAAAAACCAGGGAAGTGATTAGAGAGAGAGATATTGTAGCTGAAACAGACATGATATAAGGAGAAAAATACAAGGAGAGAGATGGCAAGACGACCCGAGGGAAAGAAACGAATAGTGTTATTTTACTGTCTTGAAAAAATGAAATGGTCAAAGAGGGAAGAGAGAGAATTCAGAAGGAGATTGAGGATTGGAGAAAGAATTAGGAGAGTCATAATCACGTTCAACTCACGTCTTGATGAAAAACTTGTTCCCTCGCACTTGAAACTTGTCGGACGGAAGGGTTATAGCATTTCCTCTCTACACCAACAAATAACTGGGCTTTAAACGTTTTTCCCCCTACGCACACATACAAACATTCACAGAGAGAAGTAATAAAGAAAAAACACAAGATAAATAGTTTTTTTCACCAAAACAGGACGGACATTTTTTTCATTTGTTATTGGTAAAAAAAAAAAATATCTCCCCTTTGGCGTTTGCTATACATATTGAATTCGTGACAATATGAACGTATGCATGATGAATTTTGGGAGCTAACACATGTTTCATTGGGAGAGGAGGAAGACAATTTCGCCTATGCAAAAATGAATGCTTCATGCCTATGAATTCGAGGGAATTATGCACATGCTGAAAGAATGCTGAGCAAAAATTAAATGAATCTCCCTGGTCATGTTTATTATTGTCATATAATAAAGCAAGTGGAAGAAAAACATAACCATCTGGGTATTTCTAAAATTATGTGAATGTCTCTGTGAGTTAGATAAACATAATATGCTAAATAAAGACGAACTATAAATAAAGACGTACTATAGAAAGGTTTAAAAAGGTAACCATTATTT